>PRKT01000005.1:2521652-2560974 GCA_003671525.1 Saccostrea glomerata | reverse complement strand
TACTCACACAACTATATTTAGATGCTTGTTTACCGTCACCTTGTCAGAACAATGGGATCTGCTCAACTACAGACGACGGGGACCTTAACTGCTCATGTCCTAGTGGATGGACAGGAACTCGATGTGAAATTGGTGTGTTGATTTTAAAATCTGAATAAAATGTAAAATAAAAAATAAAAATATACAGTAACAGTCCTTCATTTCTTCGAAATACAAATATATTTCTGATTTTCTGTATATTTAACAGACGTTAACACATGCTTACAATTCCCTTGCGGAAACAATGGCGCCTGTCAAGAAAAGCTTGGAGAAGATTCTTGTATCTGCAAACGAGGCTGGAACGGGAGACAATGTGAAATAGGTCAGTTAAATGATAAAAAATAATGAAATATAACAGTTGAAATAAACGAAATTTTGTTGAATCAAAGTTAAATAAACCTAACTACAGAAAATGTTTGATACTTTGATTTACTAGAGATTTTCTGAAGCCTTGCATTGTAAGTATTTCTTAAAGCTCAGATCAATGATATAAATATATACATGTAAATGTATGAAAATAATAGATAGATGTGCTAGTAATACTTCCTTTTAGATTTACAGAATTGCTTCCAGAAACTGAAGAAATATTTATTATTTTGTTACAATTAAGAATGTTGCTAATTTTACAGACGTTGACGAGTGCGTGGACATTCCCTGTAAAAACGGCGGGACTTGTGTCAATACGGACGGCTCATTTTACTGCACGTGTCCTGCTTCATGGGAGGGGGCGTTCTGCGATATAGGTAAATACATGTATAAATATTATATAAATATCAAAATGTTTCAATATTATTATGAAAAAGAGCTAAGTTCACTTTATGCATAAATTGGCCTTGTAATTATATCACTAAGTTGTCTGTCATCTTCATTTCATTTTTATCAAAATAAACGTAGAGACTAATTAAGTGTTCTTATTAGGTATAACAGAATTTCTTTGAGAATCCAGCTGTTAGAAAACATGCTTTGTAAAAATGCAATTGCTTATTTTGGATGAGAGGTTGTGAAAAATAGAAAAATACTACAATTTTTGGCCATTATCAAAGGAGTTTTCAGGATTTGGGTAAAATAACGCATTTCATGGCGTCATTATGCATTGACTAGATAGAAAATTACGTCATAATGAATAGATATACAGTCAACAAGGGTTTTATGAAAGAATACTTGCATTGTTAACCAAAATTTATCAGTTTCGATTTATCAGAATTTCACAGGGCCAAAAAGGCCGTAAGTGACCCTTACTCTTTTGATTTTGATGTACATGTAAGCTTTATCTAAGAATTTTATTTAAAATTGATCACTTTGTTATAAATACATTGAATAAACTATTTATCTAAAAATATCTGTAATTAAATTTATTTCCAGATATTGATGATTGCAAGAGGTTCCCCTGCCAACACGGCGGAACTTGTACAAATGACATCGGATTTTATAATTGTACCTGTATACCCGGATGGACAGGGAAAAACTGTAATGAAGGTATGTAACATTTACTGGAATTTGATTGTGTTAAATGAAGTATATACATGTAAATAGCAACACATACCGATATTTTAAGATTTTCTGTCCGAAAGTAACAGCTTCAATGTGCAATATAGTATCATTAAGTAAGATAAAGTACTCATCTACAGTTCAAGAATATAGATGAATCTAAACAATGCTCTGGCACCAATAAAAAGTTATTGAGAAATCGAAGCTTTTTCATTGTGATATTTAATAGACAATCAAAGGACCACACAGTTATATTTCTTTTTGCCATTTTTAATCCAACAAACATTTGACTGCTTCCTACTTTACCATTTTCATAAAAATGTCATTTATTAAAGCTATGAAAGGCATGTATATTTATATCTGTAATGCGAGTATATAATGTATTTTTGGCTCAAGGTATGTTGAAAAAGGTATGTCTTTTGTTAATTAACATTATTTCTTTTCCAGACGTTGATGAATGCGGCCTGACCCCGTGTCGTAATGAGGGAACGTGTGTCAATACACCAGGGTCTTACCTGTGTACCTGTGACTCGGGATGGCTCGGCAAACACTGTGACGTTGGTTGGTATATATTGATATTAACAACCTGTGGACTTCATAGATTTCATGAAAATATTCAGAAACAAATAGCATAAATCCTTTCCTATTGTCAAAATATGATTATATGTATTGAATTGTAATATAGTGTTTCCAGAACTATATTAGATCCCATCAACTGTGAATAATAGTGACTTGTATTGCAAAATCAATTAATGAATACACGTTCGTGGGGAAATTCGTGGGTAAGGTGACCAAGTAAATACACGAAGATTGGTCCCCCCATAAACAGTGATGATTCCACATTCCTGTTTCACACCATTATCATTTGGAAACGTCATATTGAAGTCTAAATGAAAATTTTCATTTTCAAATTTAAGATCTAAATAATTAACTAAAAAGTTTTTAAAACAATTTCTATGTTATTTTTATTAGAGATTGATTGAATTATCTTGAAGAAAAACTTACACATTTCTTTTTTTAAAGACGTTGACGAATGTGTAAATTTCCCCTGTCAACGTGGTGGGATTTGTCGCAATACAAATGGATCCTACAGTTGCGCATGTCCAGAAGGATGGAATGGTCCAAACTGCGAATATGGTAAAGAAATTGGAATCAAAAGCAAATGATTTGTTAAAAATCGAATTTTGTACATCGATGAAATTTAAATAGGTTCTATAGAATCATTTCTTTTGAACCTGCTCGAATATGTGCTTGATGTAAAAATGTTTTATTTTACATTTAGTGATTTTGTAGTGGTAATATACATACATGTATCATTACTCACCAATTAATGGACATTGCGATAATTTTTCTAAGAATTCTTTCATTCTATAATTTTCTTGGATTTTAGATATCAATGAATGTCAGTCTAACCCATGTATAAATGGCGGATTCTGTGAGAATACCAACGGATTCTATCAGTGCCGCTGTGCGGAAGGATGGATGGGTCAAAACTGTCATATAGGTACTCTTTTTAAAATGTATTATATTTAGCGTGTATGATATTTGGCGGAATTTTATTTTTGAAAAAGTGAGCATAGATTTGATTTAGCGCATTTCTTATGCAATGTTCTAATTCATATGACTATGTGCAAGACATTTAGCGTTGTACTTGAATTAGCGGACATTCCTCTCTGTCAAAAGCGCTAAAAACATACACAGCCAAATGTAATACATTTACAGTATGTCAATGAAGCAAACAAAGATGATTATGTTCCTTCCTATTTTTCTAGTCTTTTATTATAAACTCTTTTTAAAAAATGCGAAATATACTGAGAAATTTGAAGAAAAAGGGATGGCAAAAAACATTATGAATTAAAAGTTTGAAATGGATCAGACCAAATGTTAGCATTAGATTCAGTAAACTTTGACGTTCAGTCATGCTACGAGACAGAAACTGAAAAAAATAAGTACTCTGGAATTTATGTTCCTGGGCTGAAATATTGCCGACTCGGCGTTAAACAATGTACAATAAATCAATCAATCAATCTAGTATCACTAATTTTATAAAGAATCTAATTGTACGAATTTTGCAGACTAAATAAACGATATCTCTAAATTCTCTCAAATTTGAACATAAAAAGTATGCTAGTGTACTTACCTAACCAATATAATGACTCTACTATACAGATGTTGACGAATGTCTTCAGTTTCCCTGTCAACACGGCGGACTGTGCCGGAATCTGAATGGGTCCTACTTCTGTGACTGTCCGGCGGGATGGATTGGTCCGCACTGCCAGTTTGGTAGGTAGTCGGTTTCGAATCTATTTCTGCCAATGTAGAATTTATTAACGTAGCAGTATAAAACGATAAAGCAGGAAGCAGTAAAGCAAAACTTTGTAACGCTGCAGTATAGTACGATAATGTAGTACAAAGAAAAGCATAAACGAGTTATTTTAATTGGCCCAAGTACTTGTAAATTAAAACAGAATATTTATTTAAGAAATTCAACATCTATTAGAGAAAAACAGTGATGTACATATTGAATGTAGTGACAGTTTATAACAAGCACAAACATTTCTGACTAAAAATGAAGAAAATAGTTCTTTTAAATATAACTAATAATACCATTTGTCATTGCATTAATTCTGTAGACGTCGACGAATGCTTGCGGTCTCCATGCTCAAACAAAGCTGTTTGTGTCAATGATAACGGATCCTATCGCTGTGTTTGCCCTGATGGTCTCACAGGACAAAACTGTGACTTCGGTAGGCATTCTCATTTTGCATTATGTTTTTTTCTTATTTCAAAGAATTCATATTTTGTCCCTTTAATTTGTTTTAATTCGATAAAAATTTATTAGAAAAAAAATTAACAAAGACGTATTTCATTTATTGCATTCTTTGTATTTATATAATTTTATACACTTTATACACTTTCAAATTTTCAGATATCAATGAATGTGTCTCCTCTCCTTGCCAACACAATGGAACATGTACAAATACAGTTGGATCCTATTCTTGTGCATGTGTAAATGGATTTGCTGGAAAACACTGTGAGAATGGTGGGTATACATCATTAAGGACATATCAAAGTTTTTTTTTTAATTTAAGTTTAAAACTCTTTGAGGTAACCTTTCAGACATCAACATGACACTTTTTCCAAATTATTTCTTTTATTAATGACATTTTACAGGTTGTATTATTTTATTTTTTAAAAGTTGATTAATACGGTATGTAATTGTATGTGGTTATGAAAAAAAATCAATGAATTTTCCGGAAAATTTCAGAATATATTTGTCGTATTATACGGTAAAACCCGGTATATCAAGGTTGCTACCAATTCAAGTTTTTTTTTTTAAACATATGTATATCAAGTTTTGTTCTCTATTACAATACAAGCTGAAAGTTCAATAATTATTTTAATTTCAATCGAGAAAAGGTAGTAATATGAATATATTTGTATCACAGAGTTGTCTAGTTGTTTATCTCTTACCTGTTATAATGGTGGCACGTGTCAGGAGTCTGCAGGACAAGACACCTGTAAATGTTTACCTGGCTGGACCGGAAACCAGTGCCAATACGGTAATGACGTCATAATGGTATTTTACCTAAAACTCAAATAAGAGATTTTAAACATTTCAAAGTGATTTATGTTCTTTTTTTTAAGTCAGTGGTGTGGTAGAACAATGACTTCTGTTATGTACATATATTTGATCGTAAAGCAACAATATAAAATCAAAATCCTAATATTTTATAAAGTAAGTTTAAAAAATGTTGCACAGTTTTTCCCCTATTTTTAAACCCAAAAAAGAATCAACTAATTTTTAAAATTTTCTTTCCATTGCAAGACGTTAATGAATGCCAGCAAAATCCTTGCCATAATGGAGGCATATGTAACAATATATTAGGATCCTATACTTGTACGTGTGCTGTTGGGTTTCGAGGAACCGACTGTGTTCAAGGTAATCTTTTTCTATCAGATACATTTAAATGCAGTTGTATTCTTTTACATTTATAGTAATGAATGTTTAAATCCATTTTTACTTAAAAGAAATGAAATTTATGACAAATTTTGCTAGTATTTTGTAATCAATTATGATTTGTTTTTCTTTTTTTCTGAAGACCCATTGTACGAAATATATTTAACAGCTTCTTATAAACAAAATAAAAATTTGATTCAAATAATTCATTTATTCCATTTTCCAGATGTAAATGAGTGCCTGCAGAATCCCTGCTCTAACAGTCTAACATGCCAGAACATTCCTGGGAGCTATACATGTGTTTGTAACCCGGGATGGACAGGTCAAAACTGTGACATCGGTAGGTTCATTTGTTAGCTGATGTTCATAATTTTGCCCAAAACAAATAAATATTACATTATCCAGATTTTTTTTAGCCCTTTGTTAATTTTTTATCTGATACAGTTTACTTCCATTGTCAAGATGCATGGTTGTTATAATTTTTTTTTCTTTTTCCCCCAGTCAAAAAAGTTAATTTTGTTTTAACTGTTTGAGGTATAATTGTTTTGATACATACAGACATTAGAACATACATTTGATTATACTATTTTTCTACAGTCATTAATGAAAATTGCTTATGAATTATTCAATTTATGTGTTTGTCAAATGGTTTAAGATACTGATAATGAAAGAGTAATAACAACGTTTCACACAACACATATTATTTTCAGCAAATTAATTGGCCAAGTACTGCCAATTCAACAATCGAAATATTTTACGAAAAAAAAACATAAATCTGATTTTTTTACAAATAGAAAAATTAATTAAAAGTGACTAGTTAAACAATTACAAAATGCTTTTACCTTCTCTTTTTTCCGAAAGATATTAATGAATGTCTGTTGAATCCCTGCCAAAATCTGAGTCCCTGTACCAACTCCCCTGGTTCCTACACGTGTTCATGCTCTCCACAATGGACGGGACAAGACTGTAATATCGGTAAGGTTAAACGATAAATGTGTTCCTGCTTCATACTTTTGCTAAAAAGTAATATTGTGAAAAAAAAACAATATTTATTTTATGAATAATTCTATATATTATGATAACACTATTTTAACAGATGTTAATGAATGTTTGTACCTACCTTGCCATCACGGAAGTAGATGTGACAACTTTCAAGGTGGATATGTGTGCTCTTGCAAAAATGGCTGGACAGGAACAAACTGTGACATTGGTATCACTTGCTTTTCTTTTAAATACTCTTAATTTTTCTTCATGATCACAAAAATAAATATAAAAAGATAAATGTTTGATTTTTTTTATAGATGTTAATGAATGTGCAACGTCTCCTTGCACCAATGGAGCTCAGTGTGTTAACCTGGACGGTTCCTATGTCTGTAACTGTCCAGCTGGATGGTCAGGTCCGTTGTGTGATAGAGGTAAGATGATTCCTTAATCCCTTGACCTTAATCAAAACCTTGTAGATATTTGATGCATGAATCAAATTCTGTAAAATAATAAGAACATTTAAAAGCAATCTGTAGACATTTAAAATCGTTGCAAATGTTTTTTAAGTCGTACTTTATTCAATGGTTTTAAAATTTGAACGTGATATATTTCAAGGTAGTTTTAATTTCACGGTCATTCCTTAATCGTGACAACCTGAATTAAACCACCATGATGTATTTTATTAACTTATTCAGTTCAAGACTTAGCTGAAAAATGTACTTTTTCGTTATACATAAATGATCATAAAATCATAAAATAAAGTTTATGAATATTTTTTTTTGGTAGACATCAACGAATGTGACCAGAATCCTTGTCAACACGCCAGTGGATGTGTCAATCGCCTTGGTAATTACAGCTGCCAATGCCTTCCAGGGTGGGCAGGAGTGAATTGTGACTTAGGTAAATATTACATTCAAAGAAAAGATCTCTTTAAGAATAAACAATCTGAAAAGAGAAAAATGAATGCATTCATCTTAAATTATATCCCATTATAAGAGTAAGAAACGTTCAATGTGCAACTCCGTCTTATGAATAAAGAATAAGGCATTTCCTTTAAAGCATCAAGCGTTATATGTGTTCTTTAAGTAACTGGGGTTTTTTTTAGATATAGACGAATGTTTAGCGTCCCCTTGTCAGAATGGCGGCGTTTGTTTGAACACAGACGGATCCTATAGATGTTCCTGTAAAAGCGAGTTCACGGGTCAACACTGTGAACAAGGTGATGTCCAGGAAAATTTTGAAAATTGATATTAAAAAAGCAACATTGTCTTTTGCAAAATTTTGTCATTATTTTGTCAATTTAATAGACTTAAATGAATGCCAGAACAATCCGTGTCAGAATGGGGTTTGTCTGAACACGAATGGTGGATTTTTCTGCTCCTGCTACGTAGGATGGACAGGAATTCGCTGTGATATTGGTAAAGCATTTAATTAAAAAACAAGTGCATGTAAAAAAAATATTACTACAAAATTTGTTAAGAATTTAATTGTGGAAATAATAATCAAGATGAAGATAATGTTGTGTTAAATAATTTGAAAAATGCATTTTTCTCTTCAAAATTTTTTCTATAAAATATATGGACATCTAGACTTGATATGTTTGAAGCATTGTTACATTTAAATACAACCAAACAATTTATTTATGTTTTGCTTTTGCTATTGACAGATGTAAATGAGTGTTTGACAACACCATGTGTGCACGGTTCATGCAATAATAACATTGGGTCATACACGTGTCAGTGCAACTCAGGATGGACTGGGGCTAATTGCGATATCGGTAATGCCACGTGTTATGCTTATACCCAATATTTGACGATTTATCTTAGAAAAGTGTTATGCCGGAATAATAAAATTTAATTTGTCCTTTTGAATTGTAGATATAAATGAATGTAACAATTTTCCTTGTGTCAACGGTACATGTTCTAACACCCAGGGGTCGTATCAGTGTAATTGTTACAGTGGTTGGAGTGGAATCAACTGTGATATAAGTTTGTATTGTCCAATGCATATAACAAATATATCTTATGTATTTATTTATCTATTCATATTTATTTAATATGATTTATGCATAACAATATATATATCTGTGTATTAATATTTAATTAATTTAGTCATTTGCAAAATTATATTTGTGTATTTAATTTATTTATTTAATTTAGTCATAGGCATAACAAAATATTTGTGAATATTTATACATGTATATATTTATTTAATTGAGCCATATGCAAACCAAAATATATCAGCATCTGAATTTAATTTAATAGTTTTTAAAAGTAATGATTTCTTATATTTCACAATATGTTAGAATTATGATGAGCACTTGTGATGCTACATTCTTGAGAAATTCTTAAGAAGAATTCAAAAAAATTCTTACTGAAATAATATTGAAAAACTACCTCTGAGTCAATTCTCTCAACTGATTTGATGACGAAAGAGCATGTTCTAAGTGTCACCAATGAATGGATGTTTTAAGGTTTTCTATATGCATTTAAAATCAGAACTTTGTAATTCTAATGACGTCATTAGTACCATTTACATATACACATCATTGGATCAAATTATGACTTATGACAATTGTTAGACTAATTGCGATTTGTGGCGAAAATTTAATGACCAAATCATCTTTTTATTTGAGAACAGTTCAACTGAAGGGCTTTAAGTCTAAGATTACTTTTGAATTAATATTATTGAAAGACATTCCCACATAGTCACAACTAAATTCTGATTAATTTGTTAATGAAATTAAGAAATATTTTGCACAAATCTACCACTGGCAATTGTAAAAATATATAAAAATGTCGAATAATTTTCAAAAATAACAATGATAAGAAATAACATATGAAGATAAATTAAACCCTTATGCATGTGGTATTTTAATTTTCTATGATTTCAGATATAAACGAGTGTACGTCCGGACCATGTCAGAATGGTGGGTTCTGTCAGGATCTACCTGGCTCCTATATATGTAACTGTCCAACAGGGTGGACGGGACAATACTGTCATCTTGGTACGTATATTCAGAATTATTCTTCATTTCCGAAGACTTAGTTCTCGGTGTAACTTTAAATTTTTCAACAGCATTACCTTAACACTCCACTTGAGAAATGCATACACTTTATAGACAAGAAAATGCACGTACCTTAATAGACAGGACAGCTTTGTATCATTCAGCCTTTAAGAGAATCGATTTTGATTTGGAAAGGGAATGCTGAAAATGAATTAGAGATAAATATACAAGTATTGCAATATATGTTCTATAGTTACAATACTTTTTCTGTGGTAGATTTTAGTTTTTAGCATATATCTTTCGTACTTAATAATAACTGCAATGTTGAACTAACCGTCAGAGAAATGGAAGCTGTCTTTCTATATCTCAATTGAATATCTTTTGTTGTTGATAGACGTGGATGAGTGTCAATATAGTCCTTGTCAACATAGCTCGTATTGTTTGAACATTCCTGGAAGTTATAGATGTGATTGTTCTCAAGGTTGGACAGGTCAAAACTGTGAAAGTGGTACGTTCTTATTATCAGGATCTTCAATATCTTTATTCATATAATGTTAGTCATCTAATACATTTTTTAAAATGATAAATGTAAGCATTATTGTACTAGCTTAAAAATTATATCTTTCTCAAGAGAAAATATCATATCTAATGGTATTTTTATAAAAATAAATATCTTATTTAAATGTATAATGTAACATACTAATACAAACCAAGTTCCTGATTGATTTTTATGCAAAGCAAGGAAAGTTATATGTGAAATTAATGCGTATACAAACTTTTCTAATTAAAGAAATGAAGGATTTCATGCTATACTTTTTAATTAATTATAAACTTACACAATATAAAACGGACTTCTTTTGATATACACTTCAATTGTGATTACAGACGTGAATGAGTGTGAACAGTTTGTTTGCCAAAATGGAGGATCCTGTTCCAACATCAACGGTTCCTACGCGTGTCAGTGTACAGCTGGATGGACGGGATTGCGTTGTGAACAAGGTAATGAGGTTGACTTCAAGTGACGTCATAACAAAACACATATAATAACTGTGACAAAAAATGTACCCTGGCTTACCTTTGAAACTTTTACCATCCCGCTATTTCAATAAAAAAAATTCCTATATTAAGTTTAAGAGCTGAAAATCTAAATTGTATTTAAGAAAGTCAATGTTTTGTGCAATCTGTAAATCATAATGTTAGCAACTTTTGTTAATGCAGATAGAAACGAATGTGCTGAAGGCTTATGTCTGAATAATGCTCAGTGTTTCAACACCGATGGATCATACGTCTGTATTTGTCCAAAGGAATGGCAAGGCTGGAATTGTGAAACTGGTATAAAAAAAATCCTTATATAAAGATAAATGAAACTAAATCATAAGGGAAACAACAATGTCATTAAAAGTAAACATTTTGTCTTTGTTAGATGTAGACGAATGTTTGACCTCACCTTGTCTCAATGGTGCCACCTGCCAAAATCTTCCCGGGTCGTATGTCTGTCAGTGTGCACAGGGATGGACGGGGCAACTCTGTCAACAGGGTAAATCAGACAATTAGAATCTCACTATTTTCACTTTTTTTTTATTTATTGCATTAATTTAACTCATGTAAACTTTTAATTATATAATTGATATAACTTTACAGACGTTGATGACTGTTTAAGTTCTCCGTGCCAGAATGGTGGTCTATGTCAAAATTCACAAGGAACTTATTCATGCACATGTAGAAATGGCTGGACTGGTATTCATTGTGAAACTGGTATGAAAATGTTTACTTGGAATTTTAACAAAAATGGGCAAGGATTCTTAATAAAGAAATTCATCAAATATCAAAATACATTGTTATAATGATTTATATAAAGAATTACAAACAGAAAATTCAGTGTGATAATTCATTACTTTTTCAGATATCAATGAATGTCTTGTGAACAATATATGCCAAAATGGAGGCTTTTGTATCAATTTAGCCGGCTCATATCAATGTCAGTGTCCCTCTCAGTGGACTGGAAATAATTGTGAAATTGATGTCAATGAGTGTTCCAATAGCCCATGTTTACATGGATCAGTATGTTCCAATAATAATGGCTCGTATTCCTGTGATTGTCGACCAGGCTGGGCTGGAATACATTGTGAATCGGATATCAATGAATGCAACATTCCAGACCAATGTCAAAATGGTGGAACGTGTTTTAATACCGAAGGCTCTTTTACTTGCAACTGTCTTCAAGGATGGGTTGGAGAAAGATGTCAGAATGATGTGGATGAATGTCTTTCTCGTCCTTGTATTCATGGTGGGACCTGCATTAATACTGCAGGGTCTTACCAATGCCAATGCCTTCCAGGTTGGACGGGGTCTAATTGTGAACAAGATGTAAACGAATGTGTGAGTCAGTCAACTTGCTATAATGGCGGACTTTGCACCAATACCCAGGGTTCCTTTTTCTGTACCTGTACTGCTGGTTGGACCGGAAATGACTGCAGTCTGAATATTAATGAATGTTTACTGAATCCTTGTCAGCACAACTCGACATGTGTGGACGTGGATGGTTACTATAAATGTCAGTGTAGTAATGGGTACGCTGGGTACAATTGTGAATTGGATAGAAATGAATGCGACAATAATCCATGTCTTCACCAGTCCACCTGTATTAACCTGATGGGATCCTACATGTGTATTTGTCAAGCAGGATGGACTGGGCAAAATTGTCAACTGGGTAATGCTCATTACCTTTCTTTTCCATAAAATGGTTTAGTGGCCGATAGAATATTTTATCTTGGAATGTCAAAGAAAATCTGAATAATCAGTTGTCTTGCATATTAATTAAATATAACAAAAGCCTTGCAAATTATTAAACAAATATATAAGAACAGAGTATAGAAATGACTTTTGTATGACTAGCTATCGTATTCCTGTAATTGCTCTAAAAGACTGATGATTTCAAATAGGAAGAAAATCTTATAACTCTACTTCAATTAAACGAGTCTGGGCTATAAATTAGAATTGTAAGAATTGTTTAACTTTCCCTAACAGACAGAGACGAGTGCAGTGGTAACCCGTGTCAAAATGGAGGGACGTGTATCAATAGTAACGGATCGTATCAGTGTAGCTGTGCTCCGGGATGGACGGGAACTAATTGCACTAAAGGTATATATGCCACCGTAAGAAAGAAATTAAATATATTGAGTTTGAAATACAATTATTACATAATGTAAAATTTAATTTGTTAACCAATGTATTTAGTATCTTACCCCATGTAATTTCAGTGATTAGTACAATTAGGTAAAGAGTTTCGTTCTTTTCAGATGTAGACGAATGTCAAGCAAACCCTTGTCAAAATGGAGGGACTTGCCTGAATACGTATGGGTCGTATATGTGCTCGTGTTCTTTAGGATGGACAGGCACCAACTGTGAAAACCGTAATCAACATTAAGCTTTTTTTCATTAGACACTTTAACAATCCTCCATAAATTGTGACAAAATAACAGTGATGCTTAAAACACAGTTATAAGCAATACAAAAGCAATGAACAAATTTTAATAACCCCTTTGTTCTATCCATTTTATTTATAAAAATATTTGAAGAGATCTCTTTTTGTTCTTGTTTTGATAGAATTTCTTGTTTGTCTACCTGATACTTGTTTGAATGGCGGGACATGCTATGATCGACCTGGTACCTTCTTCTGTGCCTGTCCTTCAGGCTTTACTGGCCAGAAATGTGAAAGAGGTAATACAACTTTATAAAACAACACTCATTTTCAGAGCAATTTTTACTTCATTTGAAAATATGGTTCAAAAATGGAAACTGTTTTTACACAAGAGTATGAATGCGTGTCAAAATCACGTTTGTTTTATTTTTTTTTTTGACAAAATAATTTCTACATGGGATTGAGAAGGTATTCTTTTGATATTTTGTCTGACAACTGTTTTTCTATAACATAGACATCAACGAATGTTTAGAGCCTCTGGCTTGCGTTCACGGCACTTGCACCAATGGTTATGGTTCGTTTGTTTGCCAGTGTGAACAAGGATGGTCTGGCGTTAACTGTGACATTGGTTAGTGTCAGAATAAAGGGAAAACAATCAGCATTGTAAAGTACATGTACCTGTAGCTATATACATGTATTTTGCAGATTTACATTACATTTCTTTACTTTGTATTGATTACTATAGAATACTAAATTTTCGCGACACCTTATTTTGGCGAGATAGGCATTGATTCTTGATAAGCGAGACCAACTTTTTACGAATTGTTTATTCCTGTATTTAAATTTTCGCGAGCACACTGTCTCGCTTAATTACGCGCAAATAAAGTTCACGCGAATAAATAGTGATTTACAGTATTTAACTAGAAGGATGCTTATATTTCTGATAAGCTCTAGTAATTTTCAACAATATTATTACTACATCAATACTGTGAAATCACTTCTTTTTATGAGGGTTTCATTTTCATTTCAAAGACTCATGAATACTAAGTATCTTTCTACAACAAAAGTTTTTTTTTTCTAATTTTACCACTTAAAAAACTCACATCCCCTTGAACTCATATTGTTTCATGAACTCACAAAGATTTGCCCATTTTCCTCCACAAGAATGTGCTTATAAGTATGTTTTTTTTTTATCTTAAATGGTATAGTTTTCTTTTTATAGATGTTAATGAATGCTTGTCAACACCTTGTAAAAATGGAGGAACGTGCCTAAATATGGCGGGCTCTTATTCATGTGCTTGTGATCAGGGGTGGAGAGGTCGAAACTGCACAGAAGGTACACAATCTCCTAGATTTAATATAAAGAGCTTAACCTGACATTATGGTCAGTGCATTCTTGAATTGGTGTATTCTTTGAATAAATGTTCGCCCTTCTTTTGAAACAGATATAGATGAATGTGCCACATCGCCTTGTGTCCATGGATCCTGCAGCAATCTACCTGGAACCTTTCAGTGTGTATGTGATAAAGGATGGACGGGACGTTATTGTGACCAAGGTACAGACCTTCACAAAAGTTTACAGCCCTCATTATATCCCTTTTCGGCATACTGTGAAATCATAATTTTTTCGTTGGGTTTAATTTTCGTTGTTTTTGAGGTTTGAATAGACCCACGAATCCATGTCCTACACGAAATGAAAAATGTTTCATTCAAAACTACTAAACAATTCTTCATCCACGAATTCAAATCCCTACGAACCAAGAGTTTTTCCTCAAACCACGAAAATTTGACCCCACAAAAATATTTGATTTTACACTATTGTCTTAAATTAGGTGTTTTGATGACGTATTGTTCATGTTGTTGTATTAAAGAAGAAATAATTAATGTGTTCTTTCTCACTATTTTTGAGAGTGTGTGTTTTAAAATTAAAAATAAATGGATTTTTTCTAGACGTAAATGAATGTCTGGTGAACCCATGTCAGAACGGGGGGACCTGCCTGGATAACTCCGGGTCACACAGCTGTGTCTGTTTGCCGGGATGGACAGGACAAAACTGTACTCAAGGTATGATGGTTAGGGGGAAGCAAATAAAAAACATAGAAATCCAAAAGGTGATTCTTGTTTGGTTGTTTTTTGAATGTTCAATCTTGTGTAGGTCGTATTTTTTCACAAACCCAGTTATAATTTCAAAAAGTTAGGAACCACAATATAGATAATAATTGTTGCAGGAGCTGTTGTGAAATTGTGGATCACACACGAAAGCTCGATTTATGTGTTACAACGTTTGTACAGGAGGGAATATGCAGTGATTGCAAATATGAAGATTGGGTTTATAAGATCAAGTTATACAAAACAGAGTTTATCAAAAAAATTAAAAATAACAACTTGACTCATATTTATTAAAGTAAACTGTATAATCTTAAGCAAATACATTTGAATTTTTTATTAAAAAATTGAATTCAAGTGAAAAACATGAATTGAGTAATAATGATAGTGTTTCTTAAAGGTAGATTTTGATCTTCATAGAAAGTTTACAATTCCAAAATAATTTTGAAAATTTACTATTCCTTTTATTTACAACAAAATTAAGTCAGGGAATAAGAGCATCCATGGGCCCATTTATTTTCGTTTGTATCATCTGTCCTTAAAAGGAAAATTGTACTCCACGATTAACTAGCATTAAAAGAAATATCAGTTAATATATTTGTTTTTATGAGATGGAGTAATCAAATGCGCATTTAACTCCACATATTGCAGCAAATGACTATCAACCAAGATGTTTTAAATATACCATACCATAACATTAGTTGGATACGACATTTGCATAAGCAATCGCACAACCTAACCTGCGTGACCTGACATCATAAGAATAAGTGCTTTAGAGTCAAATTATGTCCCGTTTCAATCTTGCACACTGTTAGATCTCCTGACGTGAGGTATCATGACTCCGAAGTAGGTGACGATGAGTTGTCAGAACTGTCGTAAATTTTATGTCTAAGACATACATGTAAGTGGAATTTTATCTTTGACCTTATCTATACTGCACATTATTATTAATCAATGCAACAAGAATGATATTCCAGATTTACAACAAATTGTTAAAAGGTCGTAAAATTACTAGTTTACTGATCCCATACCGAAGATGTCTAAATTTTGCACCCTGAATTCTCAAATTTATTAGTGAAACCATTTTTGGTCTCATTGCAATATTTCAAATATTCATAACTAAAGAAAGAAAATAATAATTTATTAAATGTCGCCGTATTTTTTTAAATATAGATGTCAATGAGTGTCTGGCATCGCCATGTGTACATGGTTCCTGCAGCAACTTCCCTGGTTCCTTCCTGTGTAGCTGTGATGCTGGGTGGACGGGAACCTTGTGTGATAGGGGTATTGTATATTATTATATTATAAGTATTTCTTATAAAACCTTTCTATTTATATTTCTGAACACTTACATCATGTTTTTTCTTTTTGTAATGAAGGATTCTTTCTCCTCATTTTTATAATTTTTTAATTTAAATTATTGTCGATTACTTGCATTATTGTTGAGAACTTACACTTTTAATTATTTTTTTTTCCAGATATCAATGAGTGTACGAATTCCCCTTGTGTCAATGGTGCTTGCAGAAATTCTGTTGGATCTTTTCAATGTCAATGTAACACGGGCTGGACCGGTGTTCTATGTGATCAAGGTAGTTAATAAGTGTAGAAATCCACAAGCATTTCCATTGTATATTTCTTATTCGAATTATTAAATCTTTATACCTAATAACATAAAGGTACGGATAAAAGCTTAAAATATTTTATGTAATTTCTGGACATGTAACTTTATGAACAGATTTTTTTAAACTTACTAGTAGTTGCTGCCAACAATACATGTATTTCTCATTAAGGGTATTTTCTGTACTTTCCTTCAATAGATATAAATGAATGTTTAACTACTCCTTGTGTACATGGCACCTGTACAAACACACAAGGATCATTCCAGTGCTCTTGTGAGCAAGGATGGACAGGCAATTTGTGTGACCAAGGTACATTCAATTTCATTTTGATCATTTTATAATAACTGAACATTGATATCTAATTTATTTCTCTAAGGAGAAATAATACAGATAAAATTAATTAAAAAAAACAATTTTCTTGGATCGTTCTTTTGAATGTTATCATTTACTTATATGGTATTTCTGGAATCATCCGGGCACCATAAGTTCAATAAAAATTACAATAGTTAAATTTTTTCCGTTTTAAACAAAATGTTGAAAGGAGTTTCATGAATGGACTTTCACCCTATTAGTGGCTATTAATAACTGGGAGTTGACAGTGTATTAAAGGGAACAGTAATAATTAAGCATAAATATAACTCATTCTTATTCATGGATATGTTTCTATTTTCCTAGATATAAATGAATGTTTAAGTACACCGTGTGTACATGGTACCTGTACTAATACACAGGGATCATTCCGTTGCTCCTGTGAACAAGGCTGGAGTGGGTCTTTGTGTGACCAAGGTACTATTCTCTATTCAATTTTTTTCAAATATTATTCAATGCAACTTAAAAAGGAGCTTTTACAATTTTGTTGTTATGAGAAATATTGACTTTATCGTAATTTTTTATCGTTTTCTTTTGCAAAAAGTCATGTCTAGTTTTTACTCAAAGATCCAGCAATGCATATAGTTACCTATATTCTTTCTTTCTTTTGCAGATATAAATGAATGTTTAAACAATCCATGTGTTCATGGCACGTGTTCAAATACTCTCGGATCATTTCAATGTTCTTGTGAACAAGGGTGGACGGGATCATTATGTGATCAAGGTTAAACTTTAATAAAGGTTTCTTTTAAAAATGCGAAAACAAAATAAGAATTTACTTTTTATGCGATTAAAATCAAGAATACTGCTCTCTTCATCTTTAAAAAAAAGAGAAAGAAGACTTCATACTTTTTATTGTCTATAGAAGAATAAAGGAAAATAAGAAAATTAAGTTTGTTTATTCTGGTTGTTTATTATAATTTTATTTAAAACTTGTATTTTGTTTAGATATTAATGAATGTTTACAATCACCGTGTAAGCATGGGCAATGCAGCAACACTCTTGGATCGTTTACATGTACTTGTGACCCAGGATGGACGGGAAATCTTTGCGACACAGGTAATTTTTCAATTAAACATGTTTATAATTTTTTTGGATGTTTTGTTTTTCCAATATTTTTAATTTTCTTCAAGTCTATAGATAACTAAAGATCCAATGTCATTTGAAATTTAATAATTGATTTACATGATAATTTTTCAAAGATATCAATGAGTGTCTGTCTACACCTTGTAATAATGGCATATGTACGAACACCGATGGATCCTTCCGCTGTACCTGTAACCAAGGATGGCAAGGGACTCTATGTGATCAAGGTATCCGTATAGAACAATTTTAAAACAACAGTTAAATGCAACCACATCTATCTCAAATTTATTTTTTTAAAAATGTTATGAACCTTACGTACAATAGACTGTTTTTATGGGTACATTCTTCATGTAAAATGTAGGATATATATTAATTCTCAACTGTAACTTCAAATACTTGTACTTATTTTAGACATTGATCACTGTTCTAATAACCCTTGTGTGCATGGTACCTGTACGGACACTGGTTCTTCATATAGATGTACATGTGACCCTGGCTGGACAGGGCAGAACTGTGATCAAGGTAACACAACTTATTCTTTAAGAAGCATTGCCATTAAGGAGTTCTTATTTTTATTATTCTACAATATGAAAACATTTGTGACATTCAGTGCACATTATTCTACTTGAATAATGCGAATGTTTGTCGTATTCATAGATTTTGGAGAAAAAAAATATTTCTCATACAGGAACATTAATCAAAACACCCCGATTATTGTAACAAGAAAAATCTTGAGTTGATGCTGATTTTTTTTAAATTTCAGATATAAATGAATGCATTACGTTAGCACCATGCGCCAATGGAGGAACATGTACTAATGTTGACGGGACATTCTTATGCACTTGTCCTGTAGGCTGGACTGGTTTAACTTGCAGGACAGGTAGTGGATTCTAGATATCCTCCTTCAAACATGTATCAGTTGATTTATTCACGTTTATACATGTACAATGTACTGTGTTTCATAGTTTTGACATTGATATCTTTAAATACAATCTAACTAGATAAAAATAAATCATTCTGTTTTACCAGATATGATCTTTTGGAATAAGCTGAAAAAATCAAAATAAATTTTTTTAATAAGGATATATGCACAGTAATTATTATAGTTATATAATCATTTTGTTTTGCCTTACAGACGTAGATGAATGTCTAAATTCTCCTTGTCTCCATGGCAACTGCTCCAATATTTTTGGGTCTTATTCGTGTTTGTGTGAGGCAGGATGGACAGGGACCAATTGTAGTCAAGGTCTGTACAAAGATTTGATAAATGAATCTATATTTAAGAGTGCTCTGAATTTTTTTTTATCTAAATGATTCATTCTTGTTGCTTGGTTTAAGCCTTTGCAGAGTTGTGTCTATTGATAAGATATTTTAAAAGAATTTAACCAATATATCTAAACTTTACGTTTAGTAGCACGTATAAATATGCTTTATAAACTTTGAAATAGAATATTTAGATTTTAATTTCTGTACTATTTTAAACTTTTAAGAATAGTTACCTTTCATTATTCATAATTAAAACATCTATCTTTGAAATTGTTACAGATGTGGACGAATGCCTCCAGTTACCATGTGTCAACAATGGAACTTGTGTAAATACTGCTGGATCTTTCTACTGTCAGTGTCCTGTAGGACTCTCAGGAGAGAAATGTGACTTAGTTGGTGGGTATAATAGTGTGTATGGTGCAATATATATTACTTTTGTGATTAAATGACATTTAGATTTTATCTTTTATCATCCATTTCAGATATTACAGATATTACTTTGACATTTGATATTGTCAATTTCCCGTGGGTGGACGATTTGGCAGATAATTCTTCAATAATTTACCAAAGCTATGCTGGGAGGTTCTGTCGAGATGTAAGTTAGAATTATAACAATAGCTCTAAGATTCTGCCAAGAAATAATAAAAGAATATTATGACAATCTCAACAATTTTGTTTATATTTACAGGTTGATATCATATTTGCTTTCCGAGCTGCCGACTACCCTGGTTATTTGTATTGTAAAGTCTTGTCCTTTGGGTAAGCAATTGTCATTTACTTCACAAATGACTGCTGTAAAAATAAAACTTAGTAGGATTCATTTAATCAACAAATTTCATGTCCAGTGCATACTAGTTTAAATATAAGATTAGAATAAGTGCAGCTGCAATTTTTGGCGTGTGGCATCAATGTTTGATATTGTCAATTTATCTTTAAGGAAAGACCCCCTGAACATATCAGTAGTGCTTACATTGGGAGGGCACGACTACACCTCTGGATTCGATGTACAACTGAGAGATGCAATATTTGAAACGACTCGGGAGTACAGATATCTCAACTATATTGTCCATTTAATCGGCGATATTCTCATCGTGTCTGGCAGAATAGCTCACGGTAAAACTTCTTTGCACAATTAATTTGGGTTCTTATTAATTTCTTTACTATATCGTTTTCATTTGTAATTTTCTTTTAACATTAAAATATATCTTTTTTTGAAAAATCAGAGACTTACATAAAAAAAGTGACGAGTCATACATTTCCATATTCACTTTTTTATATAAAAGAAAAATTATGTTTTTTAAAGACACATATATCAAGAATTTGTGTTAAGATTTTTTTGTGATAACTAGTTTACCTTGACAATGAAATAAATGATAAAGAAAAATGAGAAATGTAGAATTTTATTTTAAATCTAGAAAAAAAAATATAGCATTGTCACGAATATGCCATATTTTCCCACAAATTTAACGTATATAAGTATTACTGGCATTACATATACATTAAAATGTTTAAATAACAAAGATGTACCTGAAGTTCTGTCTACTGCCAAAAATTTTTATTTCATAATCCTAATTAAATGGCATCTTGAACAGCAGAAAACGTGGCGAAACTTTACTCTCTTTCTTGATTTATTTAAACCATGGTCGCACTTAGTCTCTTAAAATTGTTTTATTCTAATAAATTTGGCATTAATAGTATCCGATGTACAAGATAATCAGTGCAAAATTTGCACTCATCGAATGACAAAATTCAGATGTATGTTTTCTCTTTAAATTCTATTCATGATTCTTTAATTGGTTCAATCGCACTACTAAATATGCTTTGTAGGAAATATTTTAAGTTATCGAATTAATTATAAGAATTTATTATTTTGCAGATCTTTAAACATGACTGTTTGTAAAGACATATATCATATCCATGAAATACAAACTTTTATTCATAATTTATATCGCATTCATGACGATTGTTCTGATAAAAACTGGTTACCAATGGCTTTGCATTGATTGTTGCAGATTCCTGGCTTACGAATATGACGATGTATATATACGATGACTTCCGATATATACCCGAATACTCGAATAGTAATTCGACTGAATTTAAGAATTTTGAAAGCTCATTTTGCAATGATGTAAGTATGCGTGTCAGTCGATATTAATGATTCTCAGAGATTATTCCGTCTGAAATTTACCATAAAACGCATATCCTAAATAAAAGTTTATATAATTTACTGTAAGATTGATGATTCATTTTGATAGATTATTACTTAAATTATTCATTTAAGACTTATAATTTAATATTAACAAGGAAGTAACTATGTCTGATATTCAATTTTGAAAAATTAATGATTGCATAAATTATCTCACTGAATAATTTTATTTGCAGATTGACTCATTCTTTCAAAATAGTAATTTGTCGTCTCGATATTATCGCTGTTTCTTTGATCATATTGGGTAAGCTTCCTCATACTTAACATTTTCTTACAATAGATTTTTTCACCTGTAGTCATTACTTTATGTCCAGTTACTTAAAAGAAAATGTGCACTGAGTATTTGTTATCCATCCTTTCTTTTCATCATAACCTGTGAAGATAATTTTTCTTCATATATGTATAGTAATTTTTATTTCATCAAGAATAAACAAGCTTATTTTTCAACACCAGATTTCGCTATTCTAAATACATATTTTCCAATGTTTTAGTTCCGTTGCACCACATACTTTGACCTTCATTATGGTGTTCAATGGAACCGACACAGTGTCACGTGACATGACAACTAACGTGATAAGTGTTGGGGCTCCTCATTACAACGTGGAGAATTTGGATCTTATGTTTATCGGTTCTCAGTTTGTTTATCTGCATCGTGGATACAACAACATTGCCATTAATATAACAGATTTTACAACAACTTCTGCTCCTATTACAACAGAAAGTCCTCGTGAGTACTAGTATTCCAAGCTCCTTCCGTTTAAAGAACGGTAAAAACCTTTTTACCGTTGTCGTTGAGAAATAGTCTTACGCTCTATGCTCTTTGATGTACTATGAATAATATATAAAACAAAATTTCCATTTCTTAATATAATTACCTTTCTATTCATTTAATTGCAGTGAAAACATTGATAAACATCACCTTTGTCTTAAAAAATCTGACATACACACAACAGTTAGCAAACTCAGAATCTCAGGAATTCAAGGCTTTGGCATTCCCCTTCTGCCAATATGTGAGTAGAATTATCCGATGCATCTCTTTCTTGGAATTTGGAAGAAAAAAATTCAGACATATTAATACCCTAATATTCTACTTTATCCTTTTGTTTTGCAGTTAACAGACCTTTATTCAACTCGAGACCGATTTAGGAATATTTACGAACTGTGTCAAGTAATGGCTTTTGTGTAAGTATTGAATAAATAACACAACCAAAAAAACCTCTCGGGGTAGAACTCTTTCATTTATTGCTATTTTTATCAATAATTAGTGTATATTTTACAAGTAAACAATGCAATCAAAATTCATACTAGGACTTATGTACGTATGCTATGACTTTTTGCAGCCAGGAAAATGGAAGAGATAAGATCAATTTTATCCTGCAGTTTAAGGGTGCACAAGATCCTACTCTTCAGGAATTTATATACGGGATCCTGATAGAGAATGCCCCCAGGGCTATAGTTAATGGGGAGATTTCAATAATAGTTGGTCCACTGGCTGTGTTTGATGACTCCTTGGCCATTAATCAGGCCACGGTCACTTACTCACTGCCACCAGGTACGTATTAAATAATAATAATTAACTTTCAAAATATGATATGATTCACTTTCTGATTTTAAAGTAAAATAATATTATAGATGGCACAGTGTAATAACAGAGATTCATTTTGCAACATTGTGTTTATTTGGAAATCAAGGCATGCAGAAACTACTAAGTAATAAAGATAAAAGACTGTGAATAAGAAACTTAAGATTTGATTTCACACTAAACTTAAATGATTGTTTTAACATGAAGTGCTTATTGTGAACTACATTTTGTTTATAGAATGTCTTCAAAATGAAGATATGACAGTTATATTCATTTTATTTGTTCCTTATACTGACGCAAAGAAATTCTTTTCACAGTATCATATTAAAAAAATGATTCAGTGCCACATTTCACTTACACACGAAAGTTTGATGATTGAAACACCAAGGTTACAATTAGATCATCAGTTGATGCTAAAACTGAAACTTTCCAGTCTATCACTTCTTAAAATCTATTATAACATGTACTTCTTTTAAAGATGCAGTGCACTGCATTTCTGTCAACATTGTCCGTTCCTACAAAACTATTTTTAAAAAAGTAAACTCAAGCTTATTTGTGTATTTTAACATAAATACTAGAAATTAAAATTCAGTAAATAAAGTAAACAGCAAAACAGTCAATAAAATAAAGACTGACTACCTTTTAAGGTAAAATAATGATATACCCCTGTTTCTCCTCAGACGTTACAACGCCCACTTCTCTCCTGACGGCGGCACCCCTAGTGACAGACCCGTGCAAAGACGCTCCCAACAGCGCTAACCTCCCCGTGCCCGAAAACTGTCACAAGTTCTATAAATGCTCCTTTGGAATCTCTTACCTGTTTGAATGTCCGGGAAACACCGTATTTTTCCCGGACAGAAACCAATGTGATAATAACGATGGGTCAATAAAATGTTAACCGGCAAAGGAAGATTTTTTTGTTTTAGAAATCCAGATTCATAGACTCATTTTTGTATATTTATTTAATCTCTCATGTTTATTTCATCGCATCATGATTTTTATGTCATAATATGAAATTTAATCAATGATTGTTATTATTTGCAATTGTGCTTTTTCAGTTATTGTTATTAGTGATATATTCAATATTGGCACTAAAATAAGTGCGGTTTGTGTTCGACTCAAATCTTTTTATATTTACGTACAAACAAAAGTTCATGTTCACTTTTCATTTTTTACATATTGAATATAAATAAACAAGGATATATATTAAAGATGATTATTGTATGTGGTTTTTTTTTTATTTTTACGAATAATGTGGTGTCGGTCTTAAGTTTAAAAACATATAATGACGACATGTATACATACTTTTTCTACTAAATAACTTGCAAATGACATATAATTACTTACTAATATTTCTAAAACATACCTTAATTTGAATGTCATTTCCATGTAGAATGACTGAATTATCTAGTAAGTTTATTTTTCGAAAGCATGCGAGGAACGGTAAAAATATTTTCTTAATTAATTATTAATTTTACTGGACGTTCTTTTTATTGTCAATGAAACCGTTTTCAAGAAACTGTAGATAAAGTACATTTGACCTAAGGTGATATGTACTCACTTAGTTACTTGTTTTCTTTTTTTTTAACAGATCATAAATGTCTTCTATACTACTACCACAGCCGCTTCGAAGAAATATTTAACACTGCGTGGTCTTTCCTCATATAAGTAAATCTAAAATATCACGAGTAAAGCACTTCTTACTTTTTTTTACTTGTAATTTCCGGTTCATTGTTCTCCATTCAATGATTTACTGTCCAAGTTACCGCCTGTAGAGTCTAACCTTTACTGCTTTGTTATATGTTTGCGTATAATAAATGACAAACTTCAACTCTCTTTCTATTAGTTTTATCTGTCAAAAATCACTGTAAAATAAACTTATATGTCAAAATTAGAAGTATTGAGATGAGCACCAATCACTAAGCTCTATACTCTGTGAAGATTTATAAATAGATTAGATGAACTATTAATAGTAAAAAAAATTGATTAGAATTTGTTAGTTTTCCTGTAGTTATTTTCCTACATAGTGGGCTAGTTGTGTAGAAGATAAAAAATAAAATTGCTTGACAAAAACCGTTATTATTATATTGTCTAGAATAATTTTTAGACGTTATTCAGGTGTTGGAGAATTTAGATTTGAATTTAGCTTACAATGAATTATATTAAGCAGAACGTACAATTTCCTCGTTTCTATTAGAAGAAACCAATCATTCAGTATAAGAAGAAACAGATACCGATTTATTGATTGCTTAAAAATATAAAAGTTTATTCATATATTTTTGGCACAGATCCATAAAAAATATTTCTTCATTGACTGTTTCTCTCACCTGCATCTCAATGTAAATTTCTCCTTGAAATATATCTTATATAGCTGACGAAAATAGAACAAAAAAATTAGTGGCTTAAAAAGGTTGGTAGATATTATTAACACACTGGCTACATTTAAATAATGCTAAAACTAATGCAAAAATGTTTTCTCTCTCAGACAATCCACATCAAAGTTATGACAATTATTACATTTATGGTAATAAAATTTTAGGCAACAGAACTTTTCGGTAACATGCATGTGAATTGTCCAGACGAAATAATGATTATAATAATATAATCACACAAGGCACTGAGTAAACTCCGAGCCCCCGTACTGATATGGTCTTAAAATGTTTGGTATTTCATTTATTTATCAATTATTTTGACCTTTTTGTCCCTTTTTCTTAGATCTGAATGTGCAATATACAGTAGACAGCATCCTGTCGTAGCATTGTATTGACGTCACTACTACAATATTCTTTAAGACTTTTGAACAATTGTTTAGCGTTTATGAGATATGAAACTAATTAGAAACTTATTCAATTTATCAGAAACTCTCGGATTACATGGGGTATTACATTTCCTTTGAGTCTGAGACATTTGCGTTATTTTCATGTGTCGTTCAGAAGAAATATTCCGATGAGAATGCACGAGAATGATTAAATGATTAAGTGTAAACGTTATTAAACGCCTTTCTCTTTTGAGAAATACAGCATCATGATTCTTGTGAGGGAAATCTCTCATTATTATTTATGTATCAAAATAATTTTAGTGTCTGGTTCTAAGACAGACTTAAGGTAAAATTAAAATATTCTAAAACCATCTTAAAGGATATGGGACAAAAATATTAATTCTTATATACATAATAAAAAAGAATTATATTAGAGAAGACCTAAATGTTTTTGTCAACAAGTTTATTATTCCTGTGTAGGAATACAGTAAACAACATAAATCAGAGGTACATTTCAAATGATAAATATAATATACCACTGTTTGATAAATAGTCACAACGATGATAACAACATAACAAAATGTGATTAATAATATAATAAAAGTCTCCCTTTGGAAAAAAATGATTTGTCACGAGGCCTCATCCTTGCAGGAGTTACTGTCCGTGGGATACATACAACTATTGACAGACGGAACCCATATTAGTCCGGGCGAACACGTCTGAATTTTCTCCTGACCGGACTCGCACTGTATATATAAACTACAATTGAACGGATGAGCAAAGTAGCCATTGCTTTTCTGTAAGCAAGGGAGAATATCCGGACAGATTAAGTCGTTCTTTGGGTATATACACGTTTGAGCATCTGGGTCATAAACCAGGTTCATGGCACATGTGAGTTCTTGGCCCTTGTTAAGGCTGATACATTGTATAAACTTTTTACAGTCATCGGGATGAGGGTGAAGTGTTCCAGCTTTTGCTTTTAAACAGGGTTCTCGTTCATATTCTACAAAAATAATAATTTTATACTCATATTTTAATAATTTTATACTCACAGTTATCAAATTAACATGTCTTTCAAGCGGTTTATAGGTCGATTCCAGGGTTTGTTTGAAAAATCTTATGTTAAAATTGAATAGAATACCTCTATCATTTTCTCCCTCTCTATCTTTTCAAATCTTTAATGAGATGAGAAATACTTTTTGTTTTTATTTATTTTGACCTTTATTGATTTCTTTTATAATTTATATTTATATCCTTTTCACGGCCATAGTACCTTTTTGAGAAATATATATTCAGAAAGACTTGCTTGCAAAATTTAAGAAAAGATTGGAGACAATCTGTACTGTATGATTTGAAGTATATTAGAGTAATAAATTTATACAAACAAAATATATACACGTAGTCCCTATACATGTTTTTTATTCTAAAAATAGCCAAAAAAAGCACAAGATTTGACAAATATGTTTGAACAGTGTTCATTAATAAAATCAAAAGATCCTCAAAGGGTAAAATAAAGCTACCTTATATAGATAGAAATGAATACTTACTGGGTCGTCCAGGGTAGACGGATCTTGTTTGATTGCTGGTGAATACTGTGTCTGTAGTGGTCGTAGGGGATAGGGAAGTCGTCACTTGGGTAGTGGTAGTTTTAGGACTGGCAGGTGTGTAACCTGGGGGTTTAGGAGGAGCTTTTTCAGGGTCTGGACATTCCATTCCTGGTCTGTCATGGACGCAGTTGTTTGATGAAGCATCAAACACAAGGTCTCCTGTACAAGTTTGTAGTATTGACTTTTTGTGTTCACACTGGAAATACTTATTGCAGTCGGTTGGATGTCCGTAAAAGCTTCCGTCTTGAAGTGAACAGGGATCCCAAGCAAGTACTGTAAAAAAGCATTAAGATATTGAATGTTTACTTAAAGAAAGACTATTTGAAAAGAGTTTCTTGGCATATCATAAATCCTTATTCTTGATTACATTATCGTGTATTAAAAGTACATACATTCATGTATATAAATGTAGGTTAAAACTCATTCACAATAAAGAAAATTGTTAACTTTGTTAAAGTTAAAAAAAGTTTTTCTTTTCAACCACGAGAAATAAAACGTTTCTTTGTGAGTCCCTTTTGTCACTTACACATTTCCCTGGTGCCTTTCACAGACACAGTACTTTCAGTACTCTGATTAACAGATGTTGTCGTTGTTAATTTCTTGGTGGTGGTTGAAGATGCAGTTATGTTCGTCACGCTCTCTGTCGATGACGTTGCATTCGTTAATGGCGGCTGGGTAGTTGTAGGTTTTGTAGAGTGCACAGTGCTTGAGGAAGGTTTAACAGTGGTAGGTTTTTGAGTAGTGGGTTTTTCTTGTATTTTATTGAAACCTACCGGTGTTCTTTCTCGTTCAATTTTAATTTTAACTTCATCCAATTCTATTTCAAATCTATCAACCAATGCTATGTTTGATGATGTTGCGTTGACTTTTGGAGCTGATGTTTCTATCACAGATATTATGTCCCTTTTTGAGGCGTCTTTTTCCACGAAAAATAAGGTAAAATTGATGTGCTTATCTCTAAAAGAGAAAAAAGATATTAGGTCAGATTTGTATTTCATTAGAAATTCTGTAACAGTAAAATATAATATAAAAACATTTATAATTCAAATTAAGTCCAAAGTCTAATCAAATAAATCAAATAATGTAACTTATTTGTAAAATTTGAATTTTCATTTCACAATATGGAACCAAATTGTCCCATTTTGCAGAAAAAACGTCTTTATGTTTAAATGGTTGCTTATGTACTACTTATAACTATTACTACTTTTTGTACTTACTTTATAGACAAAACCTCGCATCCACGATACGTTGATTCAAACTGACTTTTCTTGTAAAACGTATCCATCTATAAAAGATAAATGTTACATTTGTTTATAAAATACAATACAGAATGTACATGTAGGCTGTGGTTGATAAAGGACTGCATCCATTACGTACATTGAGGTTAAAATATACTTTCTGAAATATTTTTCATTAAAAGGGATAAAAGTAATGTCATTATAAATTCAGTTATGCAATGTGCGTTGTTTAAGACTTTACTTCATTTGGTATCCATCTCAAAATTTACTAAGAAAAAAAATGTTTCAAAATGACTATGTTATTTTGGAGTAAGCAGATGTTTTGAGCAACACGAAATTGATGACTGTTAATGTTCTTACTATGTAAATATTGTTTTGTTCAACGTGTCTCCCTTCATTTTGCGTGTTAAAAAACAATTATATAAAAGTGTATATGTCTTCGGTAAACCTCTTACTTTTGAAACTTAATAACTGACGTCGGTATTCGAGATCTACATGTAGCAATAAACGTATAGAATTTAATGCTTGCTTTAAAAAAAGTTGGTCCTTAAATTTTATTGCTGATAATATTTTAATGTAACATGCAAATGCATCTTTATTAAGTAAATGGACATGATATACTGCAAACGACATACTTTTGTTTTAAAATATGAATAAACGAAGAAACTAAAAGTATTGTGAGTACTGAGGTACTAGTAACTAAATGATATCCCCGCTTCCCATATGGCAAAGTTCATGTTATATTTTGCTCTGAGAGATCCGAAATAAGTGTCAGACCAAAAGGAAAACTGAGAGGTGCACTATGGCATTATGTAATTAAGAATCTGTGAGATTAACATTAAATTTCATTCAGTGATATAGGAGGAGTTGTGGTTAAAACATGGGCACACTTCAATATTATAGAAAGAATTGGCTGTGACCATGTTTTGTTATTGGAAACCCAAAATATGTGTCGGATGAGAATGTAAAATAGGAGGTATATAATGATACTATATAACAAAGATTCTGTGAAAGTATCATTAAATTTCATTTAGTGGTATAAGAGGAGTTGCGGATGAGAGATTGGTACCCCAAAGCATAACAGACGTACAGACGCATGGATATCCCAATCACTATAAACCCTCCTACTTTTTAAGTGGGATATAAAAAAGGAAATATGTACAAAAATTTATTTACATTCGTTCAAGTTTGATAATATTGAACATGTGTATGTTGTTTAAATAATTGAATTGAGTTTTTACTTTTGTAAAGAATACCTATATTATTTAAGATATAATTTCGTGGTTCTTAAAACTTAATATGCACAGTTTTTTTTACCTCCACAATTTAATTTTCTCATCATAATTAATTATTTTATCTCTGATGCTATACTTAACATAATTATTCATTTAATAATAAAAATGTTCACTCTATGTTTTCTATTAAATGGCTGCATAAGATAATACCCATTCTCTTCAAGGAAAAAAACCGCAAGTAAAGTAGTTATCCTATTGTCTGTGGCGAATTTGTCATAGTGTGTGACAGGTTCGTTTAAATCCGGAATTTTTGTTGCCTTTTCTTGACATTCGTATCACGCCGCTCTATAACGGCCCTAAGATGGAATAATGACAGTCCGACGTAAATCAAGCAAGTCAATGTCTTGATCGGGAGTCGGCAGGTAGACCATTAACCAAACAAGAGATAATGTAGATATATAGGTCTCACAAATGTCTCCAACATTGCCCATCTGTGCAATAGTAGGAAATTCAAATATTATATATTTGACACTGCCTGTGGTAAATTTTCATTGCACTTTCGTGAATTCATCTAAATATACATAAAAGCTGAAGTTCATTGTTTTCTTTTCTTTGCATGTTACTTAAAATATCATGGGATGTGCATATTCATACAATTGCTCATTCTTGCGTAAGTAAAATTCTTGAGACATTCAAATATTTGATATTTGTATCATGTTGTAAATTTTGAATTTACTAGGGGGAGGTAAATGCAAAATTTACATCATGTGTAAATTTTGCATTTACCTCCCCCTAGTAAATTCAAAATTAACATGATATTTGCCACTCTTTGTGATTAACACTATTGTAGTTTTACGAATTAATCTAAAAGTACATAAAAGTTAAAGTTAATTTTCTGTTACTTAAAACAGCTATGTTTATGTGAGCACGTAATTGTGCATAATTATACGATACTTATATATTTATATTATAAACAAATGTTTTTTTATTTCATTGAGCAAAAGTAAAAAAGAAAATCCTTATTGTCCAATATTCTAATATTTTAGCCCCCTCTCCTGTTTTTCCTAAGATCCGAGTTCCCAATAGACAGAATGCCGACTCCCATGCAAAACCATACTGACATTGAGTAAAGACTTGGTGATGTATATGCATTATTTATAAATCCGGCACTATTTTTTCTGTGGTCAGCAGGAAGTAAATGACCACTGAATTTTTGCTGGGTGTATGTATAGACTGACAATACAGCTTTTGCCCAATGTTTGAAGTACGGAAGACGAATTTGATTTGGTTATATATATTTTTTTATTTTCATTATCACATCACGTTAATGCCAGGATAACATTTTCGTACTTGTGCAATATTCCAATATTTATCTTCCAAAATACATTGACATGGCATATTTGCATATGAACGATCGTATAAGACACGGACGTTATTATATGACTATAATTGTCAGCAAGCCCTCCTACCATTGACAGTGGGGCTACATATGTAATCAAATAAAAAGTCGGAACTTAAACAAAAAAAAAAACAGGTTATAACTGAATATGGAAAAAAAGCTTGTGTGGTCGTCGTCATTTCAAATTCTTCTATATAAAATTACTAAGTCTTTATATCAAATATTTTATATGAGTTCAATTGAGAACAATTGACAAATGAGACACCTTTGATCAAAATTATGTTATCACTCTAAAAATACGTTCTTTTCAAATAATTGTTTTAAATTTGTGGAAAAATGGTTTAGAAATCATCTCAAAGAGTTATTTTAACAGTATAAAATGTCGTGTGATTCGTGGGATATAATGCATCATCGGTATATTTAGTGTTGTTAACCAATTTTATTATGATGCATGCGCAATATTTTTTATCGTTAGAAATAAATTAATTACCTGTTGGCAATACGCCAGTGCGATGTTATTAAAGTCATTTGAGGAAAGATTTTCAAGGCTCTCATCAAAATTGCTGCTCTTTATTTTCAAAGCTAAATTGGCACGAAGCATCTCTGCAAAAAAAAAAGAAATATATCTGTAATACGGAATGGAAGATACCATGTACATTAATGATTTGCAATGAGTCCTGGGGGCATTTCCTACTTTAAAATGGCAAAAAGGTACACTAAAGATAACTTTTTTAAACCATATTGTTTAAAATTTGAAAACTTATAGATCTGGTACATGTATACTGGTATATTTCTTCTGCAAATATTCTTTAAGATATTTACTCAAGATAATCCATGATCTTTACACAATTTTTTTTACCAAAAAAAAAAGAAAAGAAATAAAATAAAGGACACAAAATGAATGTTTTCCAAAAAGTATTTATTGTTATTTGCAAATTAAGACTGTGAATTTTAATTAAGCGGTTTCACGCAGTGAAATAACACTAAAAAGATGGTCGAAACCCACAGTGACGTCTTGTTCTTAGCCTTTACACAAATTATGTGTGGCCTTCCAGGACTTGGACATGAGCAAAGTCTATTTGGTTTTAAGTAATAATAATCTATGCAAACTTAAAACGTCAATTTTCAATTAATAATTTACTTACCGATTTCATTTTCATGTGTTTCTGGAAAAGAGTATATTAAAAAATTACTATTAAAGCATTTTCATGTTGTGACTCTATGACAAGTTCTGAACGGCATTTTTCTACTGTTTAAATGAGTTAACGAAATTCAAAGCTACCTAAATTGTTTTAATACAAAATCCGAGTATTGTCATGTTTTCTGATGTTAGGGGCAGAGTGTTACAAATATAATCAGAAAATAAAACATTTAATAGAGCATTTGATAATCACAATATAATAAATCAGATGTAAATATCCTTACTTTTCAATTCTACTGCAAAATATATAGCAGCTCCTAAACTGGCAGCAAGAATAAGCATAACACACATTCCAAATATTGGACGACAGGTTTTGCGGACCTTACGTCCAAATGGCTCTGGTGCAGGTTGGATGAAAGCAAATGGGTCTAATGTTTCTCTGGAACCATACAGTTTCCTGTTGGCCAAGGACTGAATATCTAGTCTAGAAGAAGAGGAGCTTATACGTCTTTGATTGATATCATGAACACTTGTTTTACTATGTGCACTAGCTAAGCTGTCTGTTGTAGAACGAATGCGGCTGTTTCGAACCAATGCCCTATCACAATCTCTTTTTGTATTTGAAAATGTCGAAGTTTGGCTATTTCTCCTAGTTTCCTCACGTTTAGACGTGTCTGAAGTCCTGCTAACACGACTTCGATCGTCTGAAAGATTGTCCCTTCTCCTTTGTTGAGCAGCACTATATTTCCCATCTTCCGACAAATTTTCCTGTCGTCTGTTGGGACCGTTTTGGTTTGGACGTCGATTGGCGCGTCTTTTGGGACTCTCTACTTCTGAGACCTCGCTGAGGGAGGTTGTACTATACCCAGAAGTTTCTTCGATCTGTCGCCTACGACGTCTCTTTTTCACTCTCTTTTCGTCTTCTGATACTGAGCAATTTAAATCTGACTGAGCAGTATGAACTCTAGGTATTATTTGACTTGATGATAGTTTTCGGCCAGAAAGTTCTCCAGCATACGTTTGGCTGTGGTGAAGTTGCCTCTGCAAGTACATGAAGAAAGGATTTTATTACTTAACAAGTTTGATTCTGATAAATTTAGTCATCAACACATACAACATTCTCACATAACTGTTTTCATATTGTAAACGAAATACCCTTCTGTACATATAATGAAGAGTTTAATTGAAAAAATATATTTTACCAAACGGCGTATCAGGTGTTTAGAAGTTGTCATTTATTTCGTCTTAAAAGAAGCAACATTTCTATATAACTAATGCATGTGCATTTTCATGTAAGAAATATATATATATCTATTGATATTAAGTGTTTCCGGTCACCACATTTATTCTTATCAATGAAAATCATTCAATGGTTTGCTCTTATCGAAGAACAAACGAATATTTCCAACACAAGAATTGCGTCATATGTCCATTACTCACCTTACCCCAAACACGGAAAGTCTTGTTTAATTATGATCGATAAATTATGGAGTAATATTAATCCAACGGATACATACATTTATTTTTTTTAGGAAATAAAATATATAAGAAAAAATATATAAATTCAGACGGGGGCAAAGAGATATGATAGACAACTCATATTTCTGGATATGCAATCAGTGATGACAGCATCAAGCACACAAGTAACATTACACAAGCTTTTAACCAAGGCATAATATACAAATCTGTGTAATCATTGAAATTTGGTTAAGAAACATAGAAATCTATGTCAGTGCCTGTATATCCGTTAATTTTTTTTTCGTCCATACAGTTATTATTATATGTACATGTATAGCGCTAAAGAAAAGACTGTAGGAGAAAGATAGATTTAATACTAAATTGTTTGAAATATTAAAATTGGATTTTCAGCATAAATAAGAGCATCAAAATGATGATATAGGGGTATATAGTGAGTTACGGGATAATACAGAGAGTTACTGGGTATACAGGTAGAGATGACATGTTGCTATCAGTGTGTGTCTGTGAAGTACAGACAGTCGTTATAAGATTTATACTGCGAATTACAGGGAGTGATACAGGGAAATACGTTGTATACAGGGTTTTAAGGGGTGATACAGGGAGATACGGGGTATACAGATAGAAATGACATGGAGTATCAGTGTGTGTCTGTGAAGTACTGACAGTCATTATAAGATTTTTACAGAGAATAACAGGGAATGATACAGTGAAATACAGGGTAATACAGGGAGTTACGGGGTGATACAGGGAAATAGAGGGTATCGAATAGAATTGACATGAAGCGTCAGTATGTGTCTGTGAAGTAATGACAGTTATTATAAGATTTATACAACGAATTACAGATCATGCATGTCAAAAACGCCTATCATAAACCATCAATTCCAAGTTTAATTATCAAACATATGGTCTATCAATTGCGTGAAATATATGAAAGTGAATTATTTTACATTAAAATTAATTGTTCGTAAACATATTTACATATCATTGATTTGTTCAATAGAGCGTAATTTTGATATTTCCTATAGGTGGAAGAAACCTACATTGCTCTATCAAAAATAAACGTTAAAGTTAAACCACAAGTAGAAACTGGCTACAAAAGGCTACACCATAGCTAACCCCTTTACATTTATCTGTAAGGTAATTATACATGTCTTAATGATCTATTACCCAAAGAATTAAAACCTTAAATTTTTTTTACTATTACAGACATTAAATTCAAAATTCGTCTTAATTTTTTTTTTATCATTAATTTCGCTTTCTTCCTTAAGGGAGTGTCGCTTTAAAACTCAGACACGTTGCAGAGTTTATTTTATGGTTACGTGACTACTCAGTTATAAATGATAAAGTTACTTTTTATTTAATTATTATTATAAATAATAGCGATCGCAAGGGAGTTTTCCAACTATAGCATTCATAAATCTGTATATCTGTCATGCACAATGCAGTTGATTATTCTTGTTTGCAATCATGCAGTTGAACCTTTTCCACGTAATTTCAATATTTGAATTTCGGAGACTTGTTACTGCATCTTCTAAATTATTTCCACCTTTTAAAGTTTCCATACAGCTAACACGAAAAGCTAGATGGATGCTTATGAATTTACAAAATGAATATATATTGTTATAACTTAAGATATCCCTGTCTTTTGTAAAACTGTTCTGATTAATTAAAGAATTAATTAACTTAGAAAGTAATCATTTAAAGGATGGTTTTACCAATATATTTATATAGGTCAAACGTGCGAGGCCAGACCATTACAGAACAGTAATATATTTCTTTCTTTTTTAATTACTAATTGTTTTACTCTGTCACTTTCATTGTAATTCATATTTCATACAAAGAACGTGATCTTTTAAATGAAAGTGTTTAGCTTAAAAATAACAGCTGGATTAAATTATTTAAATCACGTATTCCTGGGTGAAAAGATAATTGATTTATTTCCTAATCAATGTGTTCTTTTCGACAAATTTCTATTTCTGGTATACTTTTTAATTTTTTTTAATTGCTCTCAGATAATAAATGATTATATTTTCTTATAAATAGAAAAAGTACATAAGACACGGCTCATTCGAAAGATTACAACTAATTGAGGTGAAACAATGCACATACGATATGCATGTAGTATTATGATACTATTTAACAACGTTTTTATCAAACATATACTTGTTTCATCCATAGTACAGTTGTATTTAAAATGTACAGGTAAAACTTTATAGTTGACATACAGCAGATCAAAATTCAAATATAAAGAAATTTAGATCCGCTATACTTTGTTATAAATGAACCTGTGAACATTAGTGAGTGTCGTATGAAATACAAATAGGCCCATGAAACCGCTATGTATATAATATACAGTTAAAAACTTCCATTCCGACACCCGTGCAATCCGTCACACTGTGAATTCCGACGTTAAATTGTATTCCAATTATACTATTTTCCATGTATTTTACACTGTGAATTCCGACACCCTGTCTATTCCGACAGAAAATGCGCAATCTAATTAAAATTAGATCCTTTACGCTCCTTGTATTTTAATATGTCGCTGTAAAGCGACAAAACAAAATACAAGGAGCGTAAAGGATCTAATTTTAATTAAATTGGAAAATGCGTCACCTAGTGCTTGTCGGGTGAGGCAGGTTTCGCTTTACGATAATTTTAAACACGAGAACCACGGTAGGCCAGTCTCATTTGTGGCCCTTATTCAAATGTACATAAAAAAAGCAAATATGTTTTTTGCTAAATTGTTTTAGGCTGACCAGCTTTGACTTATCAAAATGATATAATGTGCACGGTGGACAGATTGAGATGAATCTACTTGGGTTAGTAGTTCTTGTGGCTTCTGTGAACCAATTAGCAATCAGACCTAAAAACCAGTATACAGCACGCGCTTTTACATGTACTTCTTTGCTGATTTTAACCTGTTTTCGAAAGATCGTTTTAGTTTCGGGTATATAAGCTTTCTTTATTCAGCTTTCCTCGACAATTTTTGAATATTAAACATAAATGTTGGGATTGTAGAAAAAACATCCCAAGAATTTCATTTTGATATTAACACATCTTTTTTTTTAATGCTTTATTTCCATGCTTTCAACACAAACATCAAATACATTTATCAAAATTTGCACAGAAAATTTTTCACACCCACCCACTTTCGCACTTCACTCATACTTACATCAACAATACATCAATTTTTGCAAATTTTTACACACTTTATATGGATAAAACAGGGGACAAAAAAAGTATGCTACATTTGATCTAAATATGTTTTTTTTTCATTTTCTTTCAGAGGATTTACATTTCCAACATAGTTTTCCAATGTGACCATATTAACACATCTTGTTGATAAAATATTCTCTCCAGGCAAAAATTGATATTTTGTATATAATTTATTTATCCGATATAGGTTTAGGTTCAGAAGTACGCTCACATCAGAGATCTTCCGAAAATCTCAAAACTGACGATAAAGCCCGCAATTTAAGCTACCCTTAGACAAGCATGTAAAAAGTTGACATGCACCACAGTTTTATGCCAAAATACAACCCCCACCCATCCATCAAAATGTGTAACTTACCAGATCCCATGAATCGAAATATCGTGTCCATTCCATGCCATTACTGTACAGTGTGTAAAGGGCACAATAGAATTTGAGGCATGTGTCATGGATTGGGCGTTATTGCGTTTTTTGGCCATTTCTGTTTTGATTGAGAACTTCCAATCAGGGCACCACGCTTCATTAACGTCCAGAGACGTCATCGGTGTCGCCACGGACATTGAACATGCAGCAATTTATCATCAATAGCTTTTTTTGTATTTTGTGGTCCATTGTGTAACCACCACACTAACGTGTATACTAAATGTGCTGAATGGTGTTATTTGTTAGGTTCTCATTATTTAAGCACGAATTAAGTTTTCCATCTAACTGCTGAATCTATGGACAAATCCAATCAAATGAGATGTGAACTTTATCATTAATGCTTTTCTAGTTTTAAAAAATTATATTACAAACTAGGATTAAATGAATTTGCCCCCTCCCCCTTCCCATGAATTAACCTCTCCTAAGACCTACAGGCACGTAGCATCAAAGAAGGTGGTCCCTACATCTTTTTCCAAAGCATAAAGATTTTTATTGAAGGTCCTCTCACTCTTTCCCTAGTTTTGTTGCAGTTAAGTCAAGTAAGGGTAATAAAGTAGTACATGAATAAAATGTTGTACTAAAAGAATCTGGCCTACCTACACCCCCCTTCCCACTCCTACACACACACACGTAAGGGGATTTTCGAGTTTGAACTTTTTGGTCGATTTTTTTTTTTCAGGAAAGTTCTCTCCATGACAGGCAAACCCAAATCCCCCTTTCCAAAACGATGATACATCCCGCAATTAGGCTAGAGAATAAAAGGCATTATCTCTCTCTAAGTTTTCGCTAATGGCAATGCTTTTTAGGGATTTTTTTAAAACTACATGTTCATGGATATATATTTGTTTGGTTAGATAGAATACTGACATACGCAAAACTTACTGTTTTACTTCTACTCACAGTGAAAATTATAACATGTATATATACTGTAAGTAAAAAGTAGTGCCAAAAAAGTATTTTCAATGTATACATCTTAATGCGCGGATCTAGAGGGTGAGTCGGGGTGCGGACCACCTACCCCTGCCCCTTGGAATTTGCACAGTAGAAAAATGTTTAAATTAAACAAGAAAAAGAGACCTTAGACACACACCCCCTCCCCCCCTTTATAAAACGTGGACCCCTCCTCGAAAGCACGGATCTATGTGATAATGGTGTAAAAAGTCATGTGTATGAAGCTTTATAGGTCAACGATTTTGCCTCCTTTAATTTGTATGATACTGTAGCGTACCAGAATTTTATTCTTCTATTTAGGTCTATTTTAAATGTCAATTTCTTATCACAGCTTATTGTTTTTTTTCTATTAATGTTTTAAAGTTTTTTTTTGTTTGTTTGTTGTTTGACGTCCCTCTCGATAATCTCAGCGAGATGGGTAGAGACTGAAAATTTGGACTGACGTCTACTACCCATCTCAGACAGGTACCATACAACGTGATTCGGGCTTTTTTGCTCCGATTTCGGCAGCTTGTTTCAATAAATACAGGCTGAAATAAATTAGCTGCCCGCCTCAACTTTTTCCTTTGAACATCCCTTAAAGTGTCTATCACTATAAAACTTTCCTTTCTTACCTTTAAAAGGTTTAAATCCAGTAAAATATAAAGTTGTTTATTTTTCCTGACAGCATAATGGCTGTTTGCTATTCATTTAAACCTTCGATTTTGAAGAGTTCCACAATAATCTGTTTCCTATAATTCGTACTA
>PRKT01000005.1:2501831-2519963 GCA_003671525.1 Saccostrea glomerata | reverse complement strand
CAAAAAAAAAAAAAAAAAAAAAAAAAAGAAGTTTTATATTTGCTGAAAGGAAACGAACCAAATTTACAACATTTAGAAAGACCATCTCAGAGATTTATCTACTCAACTCGTCAATAATTTAAATGTTAAAATCTTGAGCTTATTTTTATATTTTGGAGCAAAAACATTTAGGGGGGTTCATGTTTGTGCTTTAAGGTCTGAAACTTTTGTTTTTTAATTATGAATCTTATAATATTGTTTGTAGTTTACATTTCAAGTAATTAATCAATTAATGTGGCAGTCAACACACCCTTCGACCTTCTTAAGCCTTCTACATCTTTTTTATGCCTGTAGCGTAATATTTAATAAATGTTATGTCCTTCATACCATTTTCCGATATATGGTGTAGTACGTTCCGTATTGTCTTACTATTCATGTAACTTCATTCTTGCCTTGAACACTTTTTCGTGTCGTTTTACGAATCTCGTGTCGCGTTTTAATTTCGAGTGTAAATTATACAAAAATTAAATTTATCAACTTGTCATGTTTTCTATTTTTTCCATTAATATCCGCATAAAAATTAAACTTTGAACATGAAATATCAATGATGCAATGACTTTTTGATGAATTAATCGAAATCATATAAAACAATTTCTTACTTAACATATTCATACAAGAAACAGTTAATAACTTCCAAATGTATAATCAAAGAACTGCAAGTATGAAAAGTTGTCATGTGAAGCAAGTATAATTTGAATGGTTCCAACACTTAATTCATTTTTCGCCTATATTGAAAACACCATAATGAATTCATGCAAAAATCAAGTAGGAATGTTTAAAATTCAGTGGTGGTCGAAAATTTCTTGTCATACTCAAGACAGGTTTGATCATGACCGATATACAGCGTAAAATATATATCTAGTCATCTATTAATTTATAGTGTCCCTAGCCTTGATTAATACTTGTATATATACACGACAATCCATTCTGCATGTAACTGTGAGGGAAAATACAAATAAAACAAACCCGTGAGAGTGTTTTTCTTCGTTTTGTCTCAATGTGTTTGGACCTATACTGTGATCTGGTTTAGGGAGAAAATTAAAAAAAAAATTGAATTGACACACAAATCCAAAATAAAATGACCTCATTAAATATGCGTATACAAGACCTTTCTGATGATAATATTGTTAACGTTAAGTTGACCTGTTTTTGACTATCAGCTGTAAGGTACACTATTCCGTCACTATAAATTCCCCTTAACACGGTTCTTCCATTTACTAGGGGACTACAGGTCACAGTAGACACGACAATTACATAACTCTGGACGTGTTGTACTGATGACCGCTAATGATTAGGACAAAAGATTAATCAGAGGTTCTTAATTACTTGTAATTTGTACAGACGATCGGTATGTGAGCCCTAGAATTGCCTATGAGGAATGTTTACACATATATGAGTAATTTTAAGATCCCTCTATATCATTGTATATTATCACATAAATTGAAATGTGTTCACTTAAGATTTTGCTTGAATATAATTTAGATATAGATGAAATTTAACATTTTTTAGGTAACTATTGAAGTTCAATTATCCTATTATCACCACATGAAGTGTAATAAAATAAAAATATTAATAAATTTAAGCTGCTTCTGCTTAAGTTAATTTTTCAGAGAATTTAAATCACATGGATCCAAGTATTTCCTTTTCCGGATTAAACTTTTATAACAGAGAAATCAAAATCTATGGTAGGTGAATCAAATCATTAGAAGAGGGCGTTGACCATAACACCTTATCCAATGTGTTCTTATGTCTTAGGTGCTGAATAAATTTTACATTTTATTAATAAATATTTAAGTTCATTTAGAAGGAAATTAATCATGCTAATGAAGGCGGTGTTCACGTAATTCTATCACAACAGGCATTTCTCAATGTCATTTCTCCACACGCGGAAAATGCTAATTTCCTCCTAAAACTGTTGCAAACCATACTTACTGGAATTCCAATTGGTTTATATACAATAAATTAATATTTTATGTTTAAACACTTATGCCAAGTTCAAATATTTCAAAAACACGAATCTAAAACAGCAAAATGTATATTTTTATTAATCCTAAACACTCGAAAGCGTCTTACAACGGTTTGGTACAGAAATAAGTCAAGCCCCTGGCTCGCTGACAAAGAGTGCATCGACCCCCACTTTTTTCTTTTCGTTTAAAGCAACACTGACATATTTTGCTTTAAAATTCTTTTAATTCATCAACAAACAGAACTTACATGGATGTCCCTATATATCGTTACGGAAGGTATTTGCTTTTTCTAAAATAGCTATGCTAAGTAAGGTCAATTGAGGGTTTGTACACTGTAGCACAAATTGGTATGTTTGATATCAACAGAGAGATTGTAGTTTTTTTTAAGTTGAGGGAGGGGGCAATCTCCTGAAAAAAGATGAGGGGGGGGGAGACGCGGTCTTTGATAAACGACGCAGAGTCCCTGAAAGATTCGATAATTGAATTTAATGTCTTTCCAAGATAGCTCTAAAATACATGTATTTGAAATCGAGAAAGCAACAATGTGATCTTGAGAAATTTCGAAAAATTCAAGTTCATCATGTCACTGAAGACTTCGAACTAACAAGGAAAATATAACATCGTTCCTCAAACGATTCCAAACTTACCGGTTGTGTTTCAGCATCATTAGTCAAATTTGCCACTGAATCTTTGGACGGAAAGTCAGCTTCATTTGATTTGGCGAGTTTATAATTCTCTTCGAAATGTTTAACCCAAGAAGGTGTTTTATCCATAACAGAAATCTTAAATCAATGCAAGTAATCCAGATAATATTATTATTAAATCTTCCTCACTATTTTCCATTATATGGTATTTTCACAGTATATTCCTTTTGCAACAACACAAATTTAGGTTTCAAACAAATCAAATAAACAACTTTCCAGATGATGGAACTTGCTTATGGACTCGCGTTGACATCCCCCCTCTAAGTTCGAGGAACCGGTATCTTCTCCTAGCCGATGGAATGGGCCAGTGACTATTACGGCCCGTGTATCGACGTACAGGTAAAAATTCAATGATGCGGAACCACAGCACAGACGTGTGGAATTGTGCCAATAGCCCGGTCCTCGGGCTGTCATTATAAGCTCATTGTTCTAGTACCGGAGGGCCACTATTGACTAACTCGTGTGTATCGCCAAAAAATTGTACACTAGATTTTGGCGCCATCCTTTTTATGGATGTTTCTTTTAAGCAATAATGGTGCTTGTGTACGAGTGGTTTTTATAGCAAAAATAAAAACAAAGAAAAAAAACACAAGGTAAATTTTTCATGCAGATTCCTCGGTTTTTGACAATCTATATTTATTATATTTTATAAATAGAATGGTTCTTTCATACTAATTTCATGAATTTCACAAAGCTATTAATTGAAAAATTCTGGGCTAATTTGGAACCATATGCACGAAGTACATGTATTTGATCCTGTAAACGTGAAAATAGAAACTCGCTATATCTGCATTTAAAAAGTATTTACGATAAGCATTTATTTAGTATTTATGGTATTTATGTATGTTTTATGTGGGATGTGTCATTGCGAAATGTAAAAAAGGTCTCCATTTAAAGGAGTGACTTCATTTTAATGGATAATGAAAGTTTAATTAACAGTCTAAAGCTCATTATCTCTAAAACGAATTTTCAAAATCTATTTCTATACGAGAATAGTGTAGATTATGGCGATTTTATCCTTAATGACCCAGTTTTTTGCTTTCTACTTATTAAAAAAATAATAAAGGAGATTTTCATGCTAATTTTTTATGTTATTTAGCTATCTAAAATTGGGTAAATACTTATGAAAACGAATGTAAAAAGATAAAATGATTCAGGTAAATTGCCGAGAATTGTACAGTGTATTGTTATTGAATTTAGTTGGGGCTGCAGGGGGTAAAAATTAAATTTCACGAAATGAAATTAGAATTCGATGAAAATTAAGCCTTGACATAATGTATCGCAAACTACATGTTCTTGGCGGAATAAAGGGAAAACTTCGCATATTATTACATTATGACTTGTCTTCAAATTAAGGCATGTAATATATAATAAAATAAAATTTACTTCACAATGCTAGGAAATTGCAGATATTTATTTGTTGACGCTAGTGAATAAATGCATTTTTGGAAGGAGGTTGTCATTCCATGACAATCAAAATTTATACCTACCTCATTGAGAAATTCAAGAAATATGCATTTAATTATTTTAAACTTAATCGTCTCAGCACTTATTTAATTTGGTTAATTTTTTCAAAAGCTTAGTCAACTAGGAATTTTATACATTCTTTTCTCGTTCGTAATACTCAGTCTATATAATAGTTACGTTCAATGATCTCACAGTCATTATTATAAAACTCCACCCAGTTCATAGTACACGGAAATATATGAATATTATCATGATCACAAATCGCCAGATCACTGTTTGATCCTCCCCCCGGGCCCCGTCCGGACCGCGTGCGTGGGTCACTAGCTGACCATCGAAAATCTGGGTCAAGTCTGTCACAGGTCCTCCGGTCTTAAAAATACACGAAAATCCTAAATCTGCTTTAATCAAAACTTCACATTTAACTTGTGATCGATTTATTGTAGATCTGGACACTCTCATTTCACAATCTACAAATGACGGGTCAATTTGATAGTGTAACGGTTACATGTGGGTTGTGTGACATTATTCATGTTTACTCAATTTTTTCCAGGCGCTGGAAATTTTTGATGGACTTGATAAATTAAAATCTATAAAGGAATTGATAAAAATATAAGGAATGTTGCTTTACATAATATTACTATACAGAATTAAATAAAAAAAAATGCAGATATACCTTTGCATTCAAGGATCGAACCCCCTCCACACTTTTTTTTATCAAACACCATTTTATAGCTTTAGACTTGGATAATTTTTTTCTCTCATTTACACTTTTTGTTCACTGTTGGAAAACAAACAAGGGTAATATGAAAAGGGGAAAATGATGAACAGTGATTGATCTTTGAAAAAAAATGGAATAAATATGTGAATAATTAATAAAACACAGCCTCTGTGAATTCCAGAGGAGGGACCAGGTGCCTGGGAGGAGTGAGCATCCCCCGTTGACTAGTCACACCTGCCGTGAGCCCTGTGTATCCATCAGGTACATGTAGATGGAACATTCCATCATCCAATTCAATATGAACACAATGGCATTATTACAATTTCAGCCTTCTGAAATATTGTAACAATGCCATTGTTTAAAATTTTTAAATAACCAATAAAAACAAATACAGAAATATAGTGACATCTATATCTTTTATTTTAAATAAAATGGACGGAATGTTTTCAGATCACATACAAACCAAATAATTTTCAATATGATATGTCATAGATTCAGATCATCCAAAATAACTGTACAAAATATGTACAGAAATAAACAACACTAAAATAATGTTATCTAATCCAGATCAATCTCTCTCGTGTGTTCCCTAATATTAAGTTCATCACATGACCAGGCGATCTTCCTCTAACACAGCAGGGGGCTGCTCCCCATAGACCCCTCCTCCCATTCCTCCCCCGAAGCTCCCAGACAGCTCAAAGCAGTGCCTCTTACACTCCAGGAGCCTCTCCACGTCCTTCCACATCTTCATCTGCCTGAGGCTGGGGCCGTGGTTCTCCCTGACCGTTTTCTGCTGCTCTCTCAGACCCTTTCCTAGGTTCTCCTGTTCCTGGACCTTCCTCTGGTACAACTCTCTAAAAAGATTTATAAGAATACAGGCATTATTAGAGCTCCCTGTATACAACTGACAAAATGGTCAAATTAGTGTCTAGTGTCAATAATTTTAAGAGAAAAAGCAAAATAACACTACCTCCTCACTGTCAACATTTATCAGTAAACAAGTTGGAGGGGGGGGGGGATTTTTTTAAAACATTTTTTTCACTTTAGCCAGAGAATCCAATATACTAAAACTGATTTAATTTAAACTAAGACACTAAAATTGATGAATATTTTTCATTTTCAAAAGTGAATCCAATGATACAGAATGGTAGAATCAGAGCCACATCAGATATACTAAATGTAGCAATCTTTTGAATGCCATTGTTTGTCCAATCTCATGTTGGGAAAAAAGCATGTCTACCAAAAACTAGAAATATGTCCATAGGACATGAATGCCCCGCCGAGGATATATTAGTAAAGCAACATAAAAATTTGTATGTGTATAAAATTTGATCAGTTTGGTTCAGGTAGGGGTTATAGTAACTAGGGAATAAAAATGTAGGTCAGATCCAGCATCCGAAGCAAGTCTGGTAGTGTTCATCCCTAGATGCATCATCAATGCAAGTTTGGTTCAGGCAGGGCTTATAGTTACTTGGGAAGGAAAATATAGGTCAGATCCAGCATCCGAAGCAAGTCTGGTAGTGTCCATCCCTAGATGCATCATCCATGCAAGTTTGGTTCAGGTAGGACTTAAAGTTACTTGGGAAGGAAAATATAGGTCAGATCCAGCATCCGAAGCAAGTATGTAAGTGTCCATCCCTAGGTGCATCATCCATGCAAGTTTGGTTTAGGTAGGGCTTAAAGTTACTTGGGAATGAAAATATAGGTCAGATCCAGCATCCGAAGCAAGTCTGGTAGTGTTCATCCCTAGATGCATCATGCATCATCCGTGCAAGTTTGTATCAACATGTGAAGTTTGATAACACCATCTTGAATGGTATGTTCAAATCTGAGCTAAACACTAATTTAAGAAAAGTGAGGTCAAGGTCAAAGAAAAGGTCAGGGTAAAAAAATGTTGATGCAGTTGCATAGCTCTCATCAATATCTATCAGCATATGAAGTTTGATGAAAATATCTTGGATAGTTTCTTTGAAACTTAGCTTTGAACAGAGCTAAACGCAAAGTGTGACGGAAGACGGAAGGACAGAAGGACGGAAAGACGGAAGACGGACATGACAAACACTATATTCATGGCGGGGCATAACAAAGTAACATCAAAACTACCTGTATGTCTTTTTGCGAGCATAGGGATCAGCTGAGGTGTAGGCCTTCATCTCGTCAGCCACCTTCCTCTGTTGTACCTCCACCATCTGCATCATACAGTGAAGGTAGTGGTAACGGGACTCCTCCTGAGAACACTCCTCCTGATAGGCCCGCACCTCCTGTGAACGGAAATTCATTTACAATTCACATAAATCAGGCAAATCGTTTAGGCCTGAACCTCTGTAATTCGCAAGCCAGGCACATTTTTAAGGTAAATCAATTAATGAAAATCAGTCACATTTTTCATAAAACAGGTAGAATAATTAGGCCAAAACCTCCTGAAAAACAAATCAGGCACAATTACCATGAAAATCAATGGGGTCCAAATTTCCTGTTCAAATGCAAATCAGGAACATTTCTCGGGCTTTCAGGCAAATCAATTTAGACCTGAACTTTTTGTCAAATTCAAATATTGAAGGCACACAATATAAAATCTCAATTTGGGTTATGTGACTGATGTATATATTAGAGTAAGTAGGAATCAACAAAATTAATGTCATACTGATGATTAGATTTAATTTATCATATTTTGTCAAGAAGTTTATGAAACTGTATTTGACTGGGCAACATGGGATCCTATTTAAAATCAAGAAGTGAAGGTGTACTGAAATTAGGGTCAATTCTGAATTTAATCTACTATTAGATCACATTACATATTTATAACATTCATAGGTTAATAAGTAACAATTCTGAACAAATCAAAACCCTATCTTAACTGTCCCAATTCCTTTGGATAAAAATAACAAAAATATTTCAGAGAATGTCAGGACAAGAGAAAATTTGAATCTTTCAAGAAATAATGTTGTTCCCTTTTCAAATAAACCTAAAACAGTTAAAATCATTTTCTTGTTTTCAAGTTGAGTACATTTTGTTAATTCATACCAAACTTTAAACTTGCAAATTAATTACAAGGTAGAATAGGATGAAAATCAAATGATGAAAGCAGATTTTTCCTGCATAAGGTACTGTGAAATCACTGGTTAATTTTCATGCTTTTCAAGGTACGAAGATACCCACAAATTTTTGTCCACCATGAAATCTAATAATTATCTTTACCTTTTCACAGTAATTATCTTTACCTGTTTACAGTAATTATGTTGACCTGTTCAGAGTAATTATGTTTACCTGTTCACAGTAATTATGTTTACCTGTTCACAGTAATTATGTTTACCTGTTCACAGTACTTATGTTAACCTGTCATGGAAATTATGTTTACCTGTTCCAGTTTAGCCATGTTGCTCTCTAGACCGGCAGCAGCTGTATCATAGGCCTGCTTCTTCTCTGTGTGCTGGTTTGTCAACTCCTGTAAAAAAAGTAGGAGTAAAATTTCATAACTTTTTTTAATTTTTAGCAGCCTATTTAACTCAAAAATGTTAAATTCAGATTCTACATCATAAAAACTGGAAATTGGCATGTGCATACAAGAGGTTCAGTTTTTTCCCCCACTTCTTTTGTTTTCAGAAAAAAAATAAAAGGTAGCCTTTTTGCCCATTTAAAATCTTTTTTAAAAAGTTTTCATGCTTGGCATTCAAAATAATAAAAACATATATATATATATTTGGAAATTAGGAAGCTATCTGCTAATTTTCATAAATTATTTAAAGAGTTTTATTTCACTCATTCAGCTAAACTTCAAACACTGTTTCATACATGTCAGAGCAATATACCTATATCTTCCCCCACATAAATAGAGGAAAAAATCACACATTTATTACATCAAAGCAACACTTTTATTTATCATTACAGTCATAAACTGGTTATCAGACATTTATACATGAAGGCGAAAAGTGAAACTGTTTTCCCTATGTTAATGTCACTGACTTACATATTCATGAGTAATTTATTCTCTTCATGACTCACAAATACAGAAATATCCAATCTGATCAACAGGGAACCCTAAACTAATCTGCCTGAATGAATATTTCATGGAAAGCAGAGAGATGAAAACAGATTAACTTTGACATGTAGATTTTTTTTGCTTTATGTATGTATATTTATAGACCCTAAATTATTTCTTTATTGTGAGAATAAAATACAATGGTTTGTTTTTTCTCTGTATATAGAAAGTTTTTTGCATTCCACCAGGAAGCACTGTGCTATAATGACAACCTTTTTCAATGCAAAATTTACTGTCATTGGCTTTTATTGAGTTTTGTTGATTTTAACATGTTTAAAATAAATTTATTTACATAGCTTTAAAATAAAATTTACAATCTGTGTGTTAAACTCAATTCAAAATCATTTTTTTGTATATATTCATATTTCAAAATGAAGTTTCATTTCAAGGAACATATCTAAAATGAAGTGATATGTCTTGATAACTAACTTAATTTGAAATTTTAAATTTGATTGCTATAATATAATTGATTTATATTAATTTTAGTGAAATGCTAATTTCTAAATGCTAAAATGCTAATTTTAATTTATTTATATGATTTTTATGTCTTTGGTGCTTAAGAGTTTGTTGGAAATATCAGTAGATTAACAAGTCATTGAAATTTTATGCTTCACTTTGGATGAATAAATCAAACAAACACTTTTAAGTATATTCCATGTTATTGATGTTTTTAATTTGATATATTATTCACTAAATAAAATTATTAAAATGAAACATCTTATGAATGAATTAAAATTTCAAATTCAAACAAAATTAAGTATCAAGATCTAAACAGTTTGGAGGTTTAAGCCTCGGAATTTACAAGCCCTTTAGACTTCTTAATTAATAGCAATTTCCACTTGCCCACTTATAACAATATCAAGTCCCTGGCATCAGATTCGTCAAAGACAAATTAATTAAGAATTTATAATTATTGACCACCCCCACAACTCCTACCTGAGCTCTCTGTCTCATTGGTCTCAGTTCTTTGATTATTGGAGCCAAGGAATTCTTCTTGTTGGCGATCGTCCTCGTCAGTCGCTGAACCATCTCAGAAATGTCCTCCAATGTCTTCCCCTTCCTCTCGTCCAGTTCACTTTTGACGGCTGACACCTTCTCCAGTTCCTCCTGGGTCTGACGATACCCTGTCACGCCTTTCTTATTCTCCACAGCTTCCTGTTAATGCAAATATTAAATGTTAAGAGCATAAAACACAGTAGTGTAATACAAATATGGGAACAATTTCAGAATACTAACAAGTGGATGCAAATGAAATGTCTCATAGGAAAAAATAAAATTTGAACACTGAGGGATTTACGCTGCATACTTTTTCTTCAGATGTACATTCTTATCAATAAACCCTTTCCTTTTCATTCTCTAAACTATCAAAGAGACCACAGTACATAAAAAACTCATATATTTCCTATTTTTCAAAAAAAAGTAAGATATGATGTCTGACAATACTTGAACACTTTTTAAAAAAAAAAAACAGAGAAAAAACATAACACACTCACTAGACTCCTGGTTATAAATTCATCTCTCTGACGTAAAATCTGTTCAGTGCGAGATAAGACTCCAAACTCCGCCCTGATCTCAGCAATCTCCTGTCTCTTCTTCTTGTAAATAGTGCTCTTACTTCTCAGTTTGTTTACATATCTTTTAAACTAAACAAAAGAAAAGAAACATTCATTTTAATTAAAGTCAAAACAAACAGGGAATTCTTAAACATTCATCAATTACATATAAACTGTCAGAGTTTACAACTGTCCTTTAATTTCTAATGCATCTTAACCAAGTTGCATCCTAATATCATTTTTGGATTGAAAGGGGGGATTTCATTTTATGATGATTTCCTTTGCACTGTTAGAAAATGACTGACAAGGAAAAAATCTAAACTGATTGATATTGATTTGAAATTTGACATAATGTAAGAGGCATGCTATAATCATTTTTTTTCTACATGTGGGTAAAACACATACGGGACAATGAAATCTACATGTGAGGTACAACTGACATGAGTCTTTGTAATCAAAATGTAGGGCACAACTCACACAAGTCACATAATCCACATGTGTGATACTTACATCCTCTCCCTTAAAGACTTCCCCACCCCACATAATCCACCTATGTATTGTAATACTTACATCCTCTCCCTTTAGGACTTCCCCACCCCACATAATCCACCTATGTAATACTTACATCCTCTCCCTTCAGGACTTCCCCACCCCCAGCTTCCTTAGCGGCCTCTCTCTTCTGCTCCAGTTCCATGGACATTTTGTGATAGGAATCACGCACTTCTCTGAAATCCCTCAGAGCACCCTCCTTCTTACTAGCTATAATCGCAGCCTATGAGAAAATAATTAGTCATAATAACACTCACAGATAAGGCATTATGCCGCATACCCTTTCAGCATGCCATGTCTTTTCTTCCTATTCTAGAGTAGATGCACAAAGCATAATATACAAATGTAAATTATATGAAATATAAAATTTTCTAAACTTCTTCAGAAAAACAACAAGATTTTCGGCAATGAACTTGAAAATTTAATTTTAAAAAAAATATTGAAAAGTGAAAATTTTGCTCTTTCAAGCAATTTCCAGACACAAAGTTCAAGTACACTGTAGAGAAAAGATGCTTGGTGACAAAGCTAACAAAGATCACACTGACCTTCTCTTCATGTATATAAACCTGACAAAGACACAAGGATTTATTACCCTGTATAGAGATCTGATTGAGAATTGACTGACCTGCTGCTTGAATAGGGCCGATTTGTTGTCCGTAGGGTCCTCAGTCCTTAGCTTCTTCTCAACAAGTTGTTTTATCTCCTCTGTCAAGTCTGATATCTAAAATCATTTGATAAAAAAATTAATTAGGTTGATATAACAATTGTTTATTGAAGACCAACTCAATAAATGATCCTTGAAGGCAACAGCAGGATTTATAACAACCACCTTTAGAGTAAACTCTAAAGATCTGCTCTTCAAAAGTAGAGACACAGAGAATCTGAATAGGCAGTAATGAAGGATTTTGCAAAGTTTCGACAAATTTTCCTATTGATTTTCATTTAGAAACTATGGACACATTTCTTTTTCTTCATATGAAAGATAACCAAATTAAATGAAAATGCTCTCACATAACTTTGAACACATTTCATAGCATAGCTACAAGAGATCTTATGAAATATATGAAAATAAGGTAAAAATTAAGTTCATTGGTACATGTACATGTTGTACACTTTATAAAGAATGTTTTATGCTTTGTTTTAACTAAGGACTAAGGGAAGTAGCTCTTTCTTAACTTTGAGATTGCAGACATTTTCAGAGGTAAGGTCATGCACACTATGGATTAACAAGTACCTGTGAGAAAATGATTTCTCTAAGTACTTTATGCAATTTCTATCAAAATATTGTGGGCATTGCATGCTATATATGATATAGTTTATTCTAAATTTGTAGGAATTTTCTATTTATTTTTACAAAAAAAAATTACGTAAAACTAAATTAAGATTAAACACATACCTGGTCATGCAGTTTTTCTAGATCAGACTGTCCCATGGCAGGCTCAGCTACCACCTTCTGAAGGTTAAGAAGAATTTTCTTTTGTTGAGCTATCTCTTTAGGCATTTTCTCTGTCACTATGTATTTGTTGGTGTGTGTTTCCTCTTCCAGTCTCTGCAACATCACTACAATGAAGATCAGCATTCAATACAGATGAGCATTGAAAGAAGATAATCATTCCAAGTGCCAATTATAAAAGAAAAACTGTTGATTTGTGAATGCTAAAAATATTTGTAATAACATGAATACCAGTTTATCAACTCAGTTCGAAATGTGTTTGGTTATCAGTGAGAAATGTAACCAAATGTCCAAAATGGGTAAGGAGTTGGTTTCATAAAATGATAAAAATAAGCACAGATATTCTCTGCCGTTTCACATTTCATTTCAATTTGCAATAGTCATCATAGAATCATATGTCACTGGACCATCTTTTCTATTAGTAAGATGAAGCTTACCAGCTGGGTTGGCTCCTATGGCTGCTTGTCTGTTGTCATTTAACTGTGACTGCAGTCTCCTGATTTTCTGATCTTCATGTTGAATCTGACAAAATAAGGCAATCACACACATCAATTAATTACCATATACTGTAAACCAACTTTTATTCGCGTGCGAGAAATTTTCGCGAAGTTCGCGAGAGCCTCGTCATCGCGAATATTTCTCGCCGCGAACTGGTCCACATAGTATATTTGTCTATTAAAACAGATTCAAAAAGACTTGATCGCGAAAATTAACCGTCGTGAACTAGTTTATGCCTGGTAAATCGCGAAATAAAGTCGTCGCGAATAAAAGTTGGTTTACAGTATATATGCTGCCTTTACATACATGTGGTTCCTTTCTTGTTTAACATTAACTAAATGCCATGTAATTGACAACTTTTGATATTTTGGTATAAAAAAGGGAAATATGTCCATGATAAAGATGTTACTTTCTGTGCATGGACACATCACAACATATAATCACATGTAAATCACACTACTGGAATCTCTTGAATTCATCCCTGAATGAAATACTAATCAATGTAAATGACCCCTGGTCAAACTGACCAGTGTGGACTGTTCCTGTCTTTGCTCAGCTAACTTCTTCTCTTTGTCTCGCTCAAGTCTCAAATTCCTGGCCACATTCATCATAGTGGTAGAATTAGGGTGAGATTCCACCTATTAAAACAGGAAAATTGTCTTGGAGAAGCAAAACAATGTAAACATTTGATTTTAATATTTCAGTATTAAATATTTACTATTAACAGGTCAAGTGTTATAGAATTGAAGATTATTTTCCTTTGGCAATCAAATCATAAACTGAACTTCTAATGCACTTGCAATGTAAATGTTCACTGTACATATAAATCCTATTACATAGATGGACATACAATACCTTTCTTTTCAGTCTTTCTACTCGTTTAATCAGCTGTTCTTTCTCTTCCTCCATGTTAGAGATGTCCTTTTTAATTTCCCCTGTGTTATATCCCGAGTTCTTCAGCCCCTCTGCCTCTTTGTGCAGCTCTTTGAATTGATCCATAGCTTCCTCATACTTTAAAACAACCAATAATAAAATGTATTTACACTGAACAACATAAGAAATATATACTGTCAAATTATTTTTTTTTTCCATGATTGCATGCACTGGAAAAAATATCTAAATACTAAAATTAAGTTACAAAGACTGCTAGGAGAAGTTATTTGTGTGTTTTTTTCTTCACTCCTGCAAAATACAGCAGAATTATTGGTCGACACAAACCTGTGCGAAGAGATCAGGAATGGGATCCTCTGCCATGATCTCTGGGGGGACATCTACCTTCACCAAAAACCGGGCCAGGTAAGCTCTCTTCTTGAGATCTGGTATCCGCTTTAACAGCCATTCCAGGATGGGATAAATAATTAACTTGTCTCCCTGCACTAAGCCACTTCGGAATGATTGTCTGCAAGTTTTGTTCACAAGTGTTGAAAGAAGAAAAGCTATCAATTTAACACCACCCCCTAACAGTTTCCTTTTTCATATCTTATCATATGACAAATACTTCTGCTATTTCAAATACTTAAAGCTAAATAACTAATATGTAACATTTATTTCATCCATGATAAATTCATTTGTAACTATGTAACAGCTGGCTTCTCATTTCATCCTATGCTTTAAATGCTCTACATGTACAATTTTGCTTGTAACTCCCTTGCAGGTGTCATAACAGTATTACACTTTGGTTCACGTCAAATCATGGCTGATGCGAAATAATCCCGGAATCTTCCCTTCCGATTCGGGCATTTTGATACGAGACTGGAGCTGAATTTTTTTATGAGATGAAAAACAACATGTAAACTTCCTGTATTGACCAGATTTATTAAAATTTAGGGCGTGCTGATTTTTCTGTATACTGTCAAGAGTGGGGAGTGATTAGGCCCTGGACTAGATTTTCAAGCACCTGCTCGACTTCGACCGAAACAAACTTGCGTGCCTTGCTGGATGGCTATGTATTTTTTGGTACTAAAATCTTTATAAAGAATGGCTTTACAAGATCTGAAAAGGAAACTTCTCAGAAGTTTGTTTTGAATTAGTTACATCTACTCAAACTTGCGCATTTTTGGTAAGAATATATAGCAGAAATTAATACTGTTGTGACACCTGCATCATCAAATGCAAGTAACACAGAGAAACTGAAATTGTACTTACACGTCACTGTAAAAAAAAAAAATAGAAAAGACATTATTAATGATTATTCTATGAATATGAATACAAATGCAGTTTTTAAAAATATCACTTATGGTAAATAAATTATAAAACATGGATATATGTTTTCATATAGGTAGATGCATTACATTTTCCCAGGGGTATCAAATATTATAATATTATAATAATGAATTTAAATTTTTAATATGATTATGTATCACTCCTTTTGTGTTTAAGCAATCAATGAAAAAATTCATTCTAATTTTCAATATCAATAATAGAAAGAAAATTGACATCAATCTTACTCTGTTGGGGGTTTGTACTTAAGGATCCTCAAGGTGTTAAACATTCTGACGGCAGTCTGGTCAGCTGATTCCTCCCGGATATCAACTTTTTGCTGTAAGTCAAAACGATTAAACATTTAAATTCATTTGCACTCTTACAAGTATGTGTATACACACATAAGGTTGTCCCTTAGACCCAGGAAATTTCCCCACCTATAATGACATAATCCCCCGTTTTTCTTGTATCCCCCTCATGCCCATGTTAGGGGAGGAACCCCCCATGCTCTTATACTTTTTTAAATATACTGCTATTTCAGTTGTTAGGGACAACCCTGCACATATTCAAAACAATTACAAAATATTAATTCTGGTAAAATTTGTGAAGCATAAATAGGTGACTAAAAGTTAAATTATTTTTGTAGAATTAACCTTTGGATCAATAACACCCAAAACATCTGTCAAAACTTGGAGAAGTTGTAAAGGCTCCAGGGAATCAAATGATATCAAGTTATAGGTCTTGCTGAATGGCTCCTTGGCCAATTCCTGGACAATGAACTTCAATTGTTCACTCATCTTTATTTCACTGCTGAATATTCTGAAATGAAATAGAAAGTAGATTACTGCAAGTAGCTGCTGTACAGTCTAACAAATAGTCATAACTTATAGTTTTTTTTTAAGAAAATGAGTATAGCTGAACCAAACATTTAATCAAATATATGACAGGACCAGTCTATGCTTATGTCAGAATTATCCAAATCCATTAGTCCTGTCAGCAAGGCCGGTAAAAAATTTTCTGGAGCAATAACTTTAAAGAAAACATCAGTCCAGATGACCCTTTGAAAAAATTGAAGGTCAAAAGCACAGAAAAGATGGTCATGTACATAGCATGTTGACGATGTTCAATTTAATTTGATTTAACAAAGTCATAAAACATGTCATTTATGTCTCTCATAAAAGACTTTTTATCCCAAGAAAGGAAACTTGTAAGATTCAAGGCTGTTGACAATGATAAAAGGCATTTTAATGCTGTTCCTATTCATATTGGTTCATATTCCTTCTTGGTGTCAAAATAAGGTACATATATGATTGCGCCCATGTGAAAAGGGTCCTTATGGCAATATTTATGCATTTTGAGTTTTTCACAGATTCTGATAGAATAAGGTTAGAAGTTGTCAAATTTGAATTTTTATGGTCCTACGTCTACTCTCAGTAGGTTTTTTTCTTCATTTTTATCAAATATACTTTAACAGGTTAATACATGTAATGACGTCATGTTTTTCAACAACGTCAAACGTTTTCAGAGTGAACGTTAAATGATTTTCTTCTGTAATTTTACTACGGTGATCAATAGTTGTATAATATTTGATATTTTTCCATGCACATTATTTTTATCTCATTGTCTCTTTTAATTATTAATAATTATTTAATAGTTATATATATTATGGATTCATCAGTGGTGTATAGTATTATGAGTGAGTGTTTGTTTTACATTTCACTTTTCTATGACACCAGGGGGAAACCTGAATAGCGGGCAACATCCATTCATTTCTTTTTGTTTTTGGAACAATTATTTTCTCAAACAAAATATTTACTGGTAATCCATGCAAGAGTCATTTGATAAGCCTGTAGAATTCATTTGAAAATTATTTTAATTTAAACGTTGCTCTCGATAGGTCAAGATTTCAGCATAAACGATATATCTTTAGTTACCATATATGTGAAAATTATTTTTTTTTTTTTATTACAACATTACGCTACCTAAATGCTACTGCGAAGTGAAAATTTATTTGATTGTTCTTTCTTTCTAAATTTTATATAAAGACAGAAAAATTGTGAAGTGTGGTACATGTAACATGTAATTACGATACACAATAGACAGTAAATAAAAAGGAAATTCGGATGATTCACTGCATCTATAAGGTTGTCTGTCTGCATTGGGTCAATAATGACACTGCTTTTTTGAAAATATAAAGGATACACGAAATATTTTTCAGTCTAGCAGTAAAAATATTTTAATATTAACCAATCAAAAGATGGACATTTTACAAACAAATGAATGAGTTATAATCCGCAATCATTTACACAATAGATAAACCCAGAATTAACATTTGTAGGATTATGTGTATGTTGGTGAAGGGGGGGGGTAAAAAATCTAAATGGCAGAAACTTACAATTCTTGTGAAAACGATTCAGTATTGTTAATCATGTATATAATGATACCCTAAAATTCAAAAATCTGGTTTTATTTTATGAAATTGAGGGTTTTAGAAGCACACCCATAGAATTAAATTAAAGATGCCATTTACAGTGTATATGTTTAGCTTTTGTTGGGGTAGGTGTGGGTTAAAGATTAATAACATGTAATTGTTTATGCCTAAATATACAGTCAGTTGAATATAACTGTTTTGTATAATATATTTCCTGACAATTGTCTGTGAACTGGCTGAGCTTTGAAATGTCAGATTTTTGTAGGGATGTAAACATCTTAGAAAATCATCATATTATTTATGACCTAATTAAATAAAATCCACTTCATTCTAATGTTGTTTTCTAATTTTATTCTATAATGTGAGTTTTAAATAGTATGAATTCCATTCTGGTCCTGTGCCCAGGGACGTAGCAACAAGGGGGGGGGGCAGGGGGGCCTGGCCCTTCACTTTTTTCCCCAACCTTACTTATAATATAGGAATTGATAATTGAAAGTCTGGTTGCCCCCCCC
>PRKT01000005.1:2464007-2497311 GCA_003671525.1 Saccostrea glomerata | reverse complement strand
TGTGAAACTATGATTAACAACTCTTAACTATAGTTTACGATTGTAAACTATAGTTTACAAACGTGAATCTATGTTTATCAACAAAATCTATTGTTAACGCTTATTGCAGACAGATAAACCTAGATTATCATTCGTAAACTATAGTTAACAACCGTTAAATATAGTTTTACAAATGAAAACTATACTTAACGAATCGTTAACTATAGTTTACGATTTGTAAACTATAGTTTACAGTCGATAAACCTAGTTTATCAATTGTAAAACTAGGTTTATCTCATTTTTGTGAATTTGGCGTGCCATACATATCCATATTTTTTAACCTGAACAGGAAATTCTTGTTACAATATCTGAAGCAAAATTATTTTGTCATCAATACAATGACTTGCTCTCAATTTTGCATTCAGGATAGAGAAATACTCTTTCTTTTTCCTGATTTGACAATTTTTTCAAAATAAAATTTAAATAATATGTTGACGGTGCCAACGTTAGGGCGAGTGCAGATACTTATCCAGTTTTCATTTAGATCGGACTTGTCAAACCGCACATGACAATTGGTGCGTATAAGACTTTGACGTCACATGACATTGTTTACATGTTGCTTTACCTAACTGATATCAATCAGTTTATGACTATTTTTCTGCAATAAACAGATAAATTCATTAAATCAAGGCAAGTTAATTTTTCTTTTAACTTTTGTCGTTATTCTCGCGAGAACACCCCTTTAGCGTTTGAGTATGAAGCAATGCATTGTGGGTCAAAATTACTCTGGAAAAAAATTAAAGGTATGGAATGATTGTGCAGTACGAAGTTCAAATTTTCTCTTTGCCCAGGCGTTGTCGTTAGAGCTCGCAGTTTTGACATTTTGAAAACCCTAGAATGTTTATTGTATTTTATGCATAGATCAGAATTATCTGCCCCCCTCTGATTTTGCTTCATAGCGATAAGCCAAAACACAGAATGAATTCTATTGTTATACAGTAGGGACTCGCTATTAACAGGCGTTGTCGTTAGAGCTCGCAGTTTTGACATTTTGAAAACCCTAGAATGTTTATTGTATTTTATGCATAGATCAGAATTATCTGCCCCCCTCTGATTTTGCTTCATAGCGATAAGCCAAAACACAGAATGAATTCTATTGTTATACAGTAGGGACTCGCTATTACGGTGACGGTTTTATACGATAGAACGCTTATTACGTTGTAAATTCAAAGCACAAAACCATTTCCTAATAAATCTATACAAAAAAGAACCGTTTATTACGTTGTCCAAAAAAGCCAGGTCTCAGTATTACGATGTAAAAATTGTGTCAATTTTTTTTTTCACTCCGTGTTTATTCAGTAATTATCGATGGTTGACACTTAAGGAGACGCTAAATAAACATTGGAACACCTGTGGTCTGATAGAGTGTTAACTTACAGGACCGATAGGTGATTAGTGACGCTTGACTGCATCTACCTGGACTGTTTCTAGCGAGCTCAGCAGATTTGGAGACGTGCCAAAGCCATTGTTAAACAATTAAAATTTACGCATGATTCTAGTTTATACTTTATTTATCTCTGTAAAGTTAATTTTATTTTTTATTTTATACTTTATATACCTACTTTGTTTAATAAATTAATTCAATAAATAAAAAGTTACATTTAATCTATTGCATGTATGCTGTACACGTAATGTGTGATTTCGTGTGCAGTTAATCTGCGGGAATGGACAGCTTGGATATCAAACATAATTTTGACAAAATTCGAACTCCACTACGCACTTTTTAACAGCTTGGATAGTGGCATGGACTATCTCTCAAGTGTCAGCAGAAATACAAATCGATAATTGCTGAACTTCAAATTATTAAATAAAATTGCTGTTGTTGTTGTTTATGTAGAAAAGACAATGAATTGAATACGAAAACATAGACATTTCTACGAACGCATTATCAAGACAGAAACGAAAGTAAAAGCACATGTTAAAGAAAATGGCGGCAAATGAAAGAAGATTGCCGAAGTTTCTATTAAAATTGTGTGCAATTCTTTTACTATGACGAAAAAAAGGAGAAATAGCATCATTTCAAGATAAGTTATCAATGAATTATGTGTAGATAGCATTTAAACTAAGAATTGAAGCATTCAAAGGTGAAGAAAGGCGAAAATACCCCCCATATACAACAACACGTTTTCAAAACGATGTTTTTTATGGATTTTATTGGGAACTTTTATTACGTTGCCCTCAGTAATGCGATATTTTTTCTTGACAAAGTGAACATCGTAATAACGAGACTTTACTGTACCAGATTTGTAGCAGTATCAGTTTAATTATAGATGTTCTTTGTAATCATGATCATGCTAATTGTGAACATACAGATGGACTCTAAATTATTGTCAGCATACAATCTTGAAGTGCATGAAATTGTTACAGGTTGTCCTTTAAATGCTTTATGATAGCTGTATCTATATAATTTACAGAATGTGCTTAATTTTTTAAATGTCAGAATTTACAATGGTAGCGTGGAATATTCTTGTTATACTAGGAAGATTGTACTTTCTTTTAAGAATGGTGAGGAGATTATTGATGAAAAGGACCAAAAGGTTTGACAAAGTTCATTTGATGCATGCATTGTTTATCATTTTATCAATGGTGACAGAAACATTCAAACACACATATATAATTGACCACATGTCCTTTTGCTCAGGCCAGTTTCAAATGGGGTTTTTAGGTTAAACATGCATAAGTACATTTATTTTTCATTAAGAAAAATATGTCTTGAAGATTTGATGACCTATAAGCCTTTTGATATGTAATTGTAAAGAGGCTTAGGGAAAAGTAGTATATTTGTGCATGTATGAATGATTGTCAATGTCCCTGGTATTTGTGCTACCATTATATACCTGAATACCAAGTGTTTTGGTAGTTGACTTTTTGCTTTGGCCTGTTTGCCATATGCCATGAAAAGTGCTTGGTACTGCATACATGTACAGTTAGTTTTTGGATGTTATTATATGTACTGCAATACATGTACTGCATAAGTGCCCATCATTGTTGAAGTTTTTAACCCACAAAAAAGATACTTTCAACATCTTTAATTAAATGTTGAAATTTTATGCATGCTACTTTAAAGTTGGTTATGGGAATTTGAAAACTGTTTTGGTGGTTAGTTAGCATGGTTAGTTTTGCCAGCCAAATTTGAAGAGAAAAAAATGACAGAATTTTAGATTTATACAATGGTGATCACTGGTATTTGAAAACCTGACATATTGTATTTTTGAGACCTGCAGATTTAGTGAATTATATACATGTACCTGTTAATGATAATACTTTGTTAATTTGAATACAGTGGAACATTGATGAGAAACCAGTGAAGATTGATAAATGGGACTCAGCAGCTGTGAAGAATGCTCTAGATGATGCTGCCAAGAAGGTATCCAAAGTTTGAATAATAAAATTTTCATTATTAGATTGTTAAAATATATGTTCTTGGCTGCTTCTATCCCTATCTATTTTTTTGGGGGTGGGGGGCGGGGGGTTAGTATTATAACAATTATCTATAATGAATATACTGTTACAATTATATACATGTATATAGTATACTCCTCATACAGACCTTTTAAAATATGTTCAATGATTTTGGAGTGTATACCAAAGTGCCAAAATTCTTTATCATTTAAATACAGTGTATGTTAATGACTGATTTTTTTTTCATTTTCAAGTAAAAGGAACACTAGTGAAGGAGATAAAGAAGCATTTTTTCACCATTAATTTAAAACTTTTAGATACTGTAATTTTATATGTTTTTCTCGTTTCTGAGCACTATACATGTGTATTTTGATTCTGATTGTAACAAATAATAAATATAGCATATAACAATACATTCTGTTCTTGGAATTTTTTACATGTCTATTGTTTTACTGATGGTACATGTATGAATATAGTGTCTACAACCATCTGTTGACTGATCTAATATGATGTTTGTTCACAGGTGTTGAAGGAGAAGTATGGTTACGTGGAGTCACACAAGCTGATGGACCTCCGTCTGTTGATCTGTACCGTCGCCGTGGGTTTCTCGCTGTTCGCCCTTGTCTGGGACTTTCTCCGGCCATTCCCTGAATCTCGACCTGTTCTCATTATGTGTGTCTTATCGTATCCTTTTTGTCACTACAACTGGGGAGAAAAAAAAAATGTTTATCAGGAGCTTGATTGAATCCAAAAAAATATGTCAATAATTAAATTATAAATGATTAGTATCTGTTTTGGAAAATGAGGCATATTCCATTTCACAATAAGTATTGTACTTCACTTTTACAGGGGAAATTGAAATGAGTTTAATAAAATAAGATGTAACAGCTGTACAATAATTTTATAACATGACCTGACAAGTTTTTCTTTGAAATCAATTATCTGCCTACTAGAGTTTGTCAAACTGTATTGATTTGCTCCATAAACGAGCAGTACCACTGACAGTTCATTTGAAAGGGTTTATTTATTCTGCAATTCAAATTCTTCTACAGTTCTTATGCTTGATTTATCATCTGATTGCAATATTTCATTCCAATACATGCATGCATTAATGGCAAGGCTTTTAAAATTTGTGTAATAATTTGTTATTTCAACACACACTAGGTACTACATGTTTTGTGTTATGAGTTTGCTGCCTTATCCAGTGTCTAGATACTTTGTGTTGATGGGAATACTGACCCTGTACACCACCTATGTGGAGAAAGGAATCTTCCTGGTGGCCCTCCAGAAAGATGAAGCGGGGGTGGATCCGGATAATAAATGGGAGTTGTCCTCACTGTTAAAAAAGTAAGTTATAAAAACCACTCAGTGCATGTATTGAAAAAGTTTCTGTGTCTTTATGATAGTGAGGTTTAGCAGACAAAATATGTTTGCTAATTGATAAATGTAAATTACAAGTAAGGATTATGTTTTCTCTGTTTATCAGTGTATTACGCATACATTTGCTCGGAAATGTTATATGGGAAATTAAATTTATAATGTATATCAAGGTCAAGTGTATAATGTATATGAAGGTCAAGATTTTATGTATTTAATCTCTACATAATGATTCAGTGATAATCTTTTAGATCTTTGGTGTTTGCTATAAATCTTAAGGAATTGGATAAACACACACTATAAACACACAACCTTTATTGAAATTTCAGAATGTTAGATTCTCTGTGTTATTATTATGCCCTCCTTTGAAGAAGGGAGGGCATATTGCTTTTCTGCTTTCTGTCAGTCGGTCAGTCTATCGGTTCATAGTCTATTTCCGTTCATTTTCTTCATAGAGATTGCACTTATTGAAATGAAATTTGGTAAACAGATTTATCATGATAATATCTTGGGTTTGATCAAGCCATTTTGGACAGAGTGCCCCTTGGACTTAGAAAAATGCCAATAATTTGCAGTTTCCAATTATTTAGGGAGGGGGGCATAAGTTTTTTAACAAACATCTCTTGTTTACAGTTTTACATTAATTATTATGCTCTATCTATAGATATGATGACATGTACCACCTCACTATGACCTTCACAGATGGAATCACAGGGATCCAAAGGACAAAGGAATTCTCCAAGTCCGTCGCCAGCTACTTTGATGAAAACGGAACATTATGTTTCGATCTCTTTGAACCAGAAATTAGACTTCTTCATAATCAAATTTCAGCAGAAGGAAAGAAGGACTAAGTTAGCAATGAGCATCTTTTTATCGACTCTGCATCCTGAACATTTCTATGCCTATCGGCTTTAACATAATTCATAATATATTTTGGACATTATTTTTACAATGTTGTGCAAGAAAAAACATCTGATATATCTGCATACGAGGAGTGGTGCTGACCACTGACTGGGTAAAAGGGAGATTTCATTTGTTGTGTCATAGATTTGAATGTTGTAATATGTTTGTCTGAGTGCTCTATGTGAATGTTCATTAAATATGGTTCATACTAGTCAATGATGACTTTTTTTGGAGATGGATGATATTTGGGATTGTAAATAAAATCCATTACATGTACACCAATTAATGCTTTGTAAATAAAACTACAGTAAAACAAAAACCTTATAACAAAGTGCTAAGGATGATTTTGCTTCGTTATAACGCGTAATTCTTTATATTTGTTAAGTTTAAAGTATATTATTAAGTTCTGGGGAATAAAAATCACTTTACTGAAAAGGTCAATCTGTTAAAAGCGCCTTTGCTGTAAGTATGTGTTACTGTATTATAAGTTTTTATCCAAACAAATCATTAAGCATGTAAAGACATGGAATGTCCAAGGAAATTGTGTTGTGGTGTTGAGTGATAAGAGCAACATCAATATGAAATCCCTTCTTCCATTACATTTTCATAGAAGTAGGAGTTTTTATTTTAGTTTTGATTTTAATCAGGATGGGTACTTAAACAAGATTCGTACTTGAGTTATCTTTCATTTCTAGTAAGACCATCAGCCGCGGAGCGAAAAAAAATGTCAGTCTCGGAAATTAAGGGGAAAAGGTGGGGAGGGGCGCAATATCCGCACATATGAAAAAACCCTTATTTGATTTCTTGGGTAAAGATATCAGTAGACACTCTCCAAATTCAATTATTGCAATGATTGACACTCACCCCCCACCCGATCTGCGTATATAAATATGACCATCTGATACCTCATATTAGGAACTCATAAATAAGTGTCTTGTTAATTTGATGTGCATTTTGTTGTATATAATAAAGATTGATTTGCAATTTACACACTAAAATTTATGAGAATTACAGCAATTGCATCCACATATTATGATTCATTCAAATATAAGCAGTATGAAAATGTTACTGAACATGCACATTTTTCTATGAAAATACATCATTTCTTGGTGACACGGGGTATAGAAATTAAAAATTCCCTATGAGTGTATCTTGATGCATGTTAAATACTGATTATAAGGTGCATCTCAGTAATAGTTTTTGTATATTTATTTTGGTGTATCCTGAGTTATTTGGGCGAAGGGCGTTGACGAGTGCGAAGCACGAGTCTCCGCCCTTCGCCCAAATAACTCAGGATACACCAAAATAAATATTCAATAACTGTCTTGTATCATGGTCCAATTAAAAAGTTTACTTTTGAACACGTGATTTTTTAAGATGATTATTCATCATAAAATAGCCAAACTCCAATGAAACACAATTTTCCAATCATGTGAAGTCTTTCCCGCTGTCCCGTGCAAAATGTGCATAGCGCGATTGACAGTCAATAGATATGGACGCATGTAATTCTGAGGAAGCAATGCCAATGGAGTTCGAGACGCTTAATCTGGCCGATGTCGACTTTCTGCTAGAAACGACGGAGAAAGATGATATTATCCTCTCTCAAGTGTGCGACGAAATTGAAACATCGGAGCAAGATGACCTTCTGCTGTCTCAAGTGTGTGATGAAATTGAAATGAATCATCAACTGGCCGAAATTCAGTTACATGAGACGACGGGTTCTCTCGATATACCAAGCTTCGATTTCAACTTTGAGCTCAATGACCCGAAAGACACGAGGTTTGGTAAAATTGTTGACGAAAGCGAAATTCAAGCCTTAATTGAAAGCCAGGAAAATATTAACACGAAGAAGAATACGCGATGGGCCTTCAACATATTTGAAAGTTGGCGACTTGAACGTAACAGCCAGGGTCAAGGTCAAGAGTTAGTAATACCTGAGTTGGTCTCGATGGACGCTGTTCAGCTCAACTTTTTCTTGGGACGTTTTATAATGAGAGCGCGCAAAAGAGATGGCCAGGAATATCCGGCAAAAACTCTATATTACATATCCTGTGGCATTTTAAGATACCTTCGCGACAATGGGATATATGACAAAAACTTTCTTGATAACCGAGATTCAAGATTTGCCAACTTCAGGAAAATTTTAGACAGTAAAATGAAAGATGCGCTCAGTCGGGGTATTGGCGGGAAACGTAAACAGGCCGACCCGATACTGCCCGAGGAAGAAGCCAAAATATGGGAGAAGGGTGTTTTTGGATCGAAAAATGCAGAGACACTTCAGTGCACCATCTTCTTCTACTGCTGCAAATTTTTCGGTTTGAGAGGACACGATGAACACCATTCTCTTGAGTGCAACCAGCTTGTCTTGGACGAAGACAGTCGAGGAAAATACATCGAGTTCACTGGAAGGTCTACCAAAACTTTTAAGGGGGGATTGGCGCATAAGGAGCTTTACAACAAACAAATTAGACATTACTGCCAGCCTGGTAAGTTATATTCTGATTACGATTTTTTTTGCGAACAACCATATTGTCTTTTATTAATTTTTAGAGATTAATAGATCCGCCCCTCTTTATCTCGTGATGCCCCCCCCCCCCTTTCTGTAATGCCCTCTTCTCGTCTCTTTATTTACTTAACTGTATACTGACTCCCTGGTGTAAATATTGAACAGAGATTACGATATGAAAAATATGCCTATCGCATTTTAATTTATTATATTAGATATTTTATTTGGAATTTTAATGTTGTAGGGGAGCGTTGCATGGCGGATCTCTTCAAACTTTACCTGGAGGCCCTTGGAAATGAAGGTCTATTCTACAGACGGCCGCTAGCAGGGTCACCACCGCGGTACGGGCTGTCGGCGTAAATAAACTGAAATCGATGATGAAATTAATATGTGATCGTGCGAGACTCATGGGGAATTTCACCAATCATTCTGGGAAAAAAACTTGCGCGACTGCATTATACCAAAGTGGAATTGATGAGCAAGACATTATGGGCAGGACAGGGCACAGATCAGAGATGGGGTTCCGGGCATACAAAAGGTCAAATGCAGATATCGCTTGTAAAGTGTCGAAGTGTTTGGATCCACCCCCCGTGACAGCGCTCAGCGGCGAAGAAGAAACCAGTATTCCTATCAAGCGTGAATGTGTCCGTGAAAATCAGAGCGGTTTGAGGGATATTACCAACTTGAGCAGTGGTGGGGCATTTCCTTGCTTCAATAATTGCAGCTTTTCATTTCATTAGAAACTGTTCAAAGAAACAGTGTGTACAAGTATACAATTGTCCAAGATGGATATACGTGTAATTTGAGTATCTTTTATTTGAAAGGAAATTTCAAAGTAATGTATGTTCTGTTCCATACTTAAAACAATTTTGGAAAAAAAACTGTTTTGTACTTTCAAAAAAAAACATGAGAGAATAATGTATGATGCAATGTTTGCATGTGAAAGTTGTACAATAAATTATTTAAACAGCACAGTTTTTCTGTATAATGAGCTCCGCCCCTTGCTGGTGTATCTCCAGTTATTGTACGGTAAAAATCAAAGGAAAAGTGCCGCAACCATGATACAAGTAATAGTTATTGTATATTTATTATGGTGTATCCTGAGTTATTTGGGCGAAGGGCGGTGACGAGTGCGAAGCACGAGTCTCCGCCCTTCGTCCAAATAAATCAGGATACACCATAATAAATATTCAATAACTTTCTTGTATCATGGCCAATCAAACGTCATATTATAAATAATATGCATGATTTTTAATTACACCAATAGAAAATGTAGTTTTTGTCAGGTGACCGCATGGATAATCTCTCCTTCCTGCCAGTATTTTTAATAAACTCATTTTGCGTGTGTGTGTTCATGAGAAAGGACGTCGGATTGCAGCATCTCGTCGTAATTTAAGCACGGATTTTATTTTAATGAATATCACAAGAAAACCTTTGGATATCAAACAGGAAAAAAATCGAAGTTAAGAAGGAAAACTCAGATGTTATTCGAAAATCCAGAAAAAAAAGGTACCCGTTGATCATTTGACATATTTGAGAGCTGTCGCGTTCACTATAAGCCTGTGTCAGGGTCTTCATCTGTGGATGCAGTACATCTGCACTTATTCTCGTTGAGCAAAGAACACGGCAAAGATGTTTGTTTTGTTTTTTTTTTTTGCTAAAGCGGTTTATTACAATAGGTGTGATATTTTGATATAATTCTGTGTGAAATTCGTGTCAAGAACTTTATTCCTCTTGTGGAGGATTGAATATTTGCAGAGTTCCTTATCAGCATTTAGTGGTTTGGGATACGCACTGTAATTAATGTAAAAGACTTTTATTTCAATTGCAGAAATTTAGCCTTTGTATTATAGTCTATTTCATTCTGTAATTCAGATTTAATATACATGTGATTTAAAATGATGAAATCGCGTAAGTGTTCAATAATTTATTTACACGGCACAGTTTTTGCTGGCTCCGCCCATCGGTGTATCTCCAGTTATTGTACACTTGACTTCAAAGGAAAAACACCGCAGCCATGATACAATTTTGTTTTTCAGTGCTGAAATTTTTTGCTTACTTAAGGGCTTAACGTACCTTACTTTCTGATAATTTTTCAAGATATTATTAATTCCAGATTGTATCAGATGTTCATTGACAAAAAAAAATCGGCATGCATTACCAGGGGTTTTGAAAAGCTATATATCAATTGATGAAAATTCTTTTAAAATTCGAAGAAAAAAACATAATAATTATTAAACATATATTCAAAAACTTTTGTTTATCCAAACTTGTTTTAGAAGAAGTGTACACCAACATATATAGACATATATAGACATTAAGATGTAACACACAGTTCTTTTAAGTATTGGAACTCTTCAACTCCAGGGAAACGCTGCGTATGTCCTTAAAATCTCGAAACGCAATAGGAGTGACAGTAAAAGAAAAAGATCAACATATTGAACTCCCAATTTTATTGTGTTACTTGTTTTTATTGTGTTTATTGTAGACGAATTTTAAATGTTCATATTTTGAATGTACATTCACATTATTATTATCAACTTTTCCTCTTACAGATATTTTTTCTGTGAACAAATTATTTTTGCGTCTTCGGCAAGCTTACTCTGGGTATTGTGACGTCCCGCACTAGTAGTGACACTACTTGAGTGATGTAGATATATATTCAATTGTAAATCACAAGCTGATTTCCTACACTTTCAGTTTCAATTAAAAAAAAACTATTAAATTAACGAAGCATGTCTTTAACAGATAGAGTAGATATGACGTTCCTAATGCAGTGTGAAAATTTTCCGAAAAAAATGTGAGAGGTTCAAAAGTATCCACCTGTTTTAATTTATCATTTTTAAAAAAAATGCTAGAAGTTATTGGAGTGCACGTGTACTAAAATCAATTACAGAGACTTTATTTTCTAAATAATCTCTCCTAATGACATAAAACTTACGTTAAGGTCCCACTCAACCGATACTGATGTAAAACAGATTTCAAAGTTGATCCAATAACTTCCTATAATCGCGTTATTGTAATTCATTACTCTGGCAAAGCACACCCTCATTATTTGTTTACGTTCGGGGGGTGCATGAAATTCACGTTCGTCGTAAATAAAATTGTACGCGAACATCTTTACGTATTTCAGTGGCTGCGCTTGTAGGGGAATGGCCACGGTTCGTTATATTTTATTTGTTTTATTGGAAAGTGTTCTCCTTGCCCAGTAAGTATATGTTTAGATTTCTTGTGTTTCAAGTCATGATAATATATCCATTTGACACTTTTTTCAAATGTTTTTTTTATCTCGATTAAAATTCGTACAAGGAAGAAATACTAACACAGTACATAATTTAAGTAGTGCCCAGTCAATTCTCTTATATAGTCCTTTTTTTATTTTCTTGGGGATACATACAAGCACTTTTTGAAAATAAATAATATAATTATAATCAAATAAATAAAAATTCAATAAATATATTATATAGCTAAGTTATTCGGCAGGTATACAGAGTTTGAGAAACATACAAAAAGTTACGCCAAACTCTCAACGTTCTTTTTTCATGCTTTATTACCGAGTTCACAGAATCTAAATATCAGTACTCTAAAATATATTTTTAAAAAAAATCACTTGTACGGTAATATAAATCCGAATCCGAACGATTATATTATTACAAGAAATATTGTTTAACTATAAGATAAATACATGTCGCAATTTAATATCGAATTACTACAACTGAATTGTCCATAGTCCTGAAAAACTCCCCGTTTTCGCTGAGTTACCCTGGGAATATCCAGTGTGAATACTTCGTTCCAGGGTGAACGGCTGGGGCCACCCTTCGACCGATTAAAAGCTTTCCAAAGTACGCGGATTACCTTAATGTTTTGATCTGACTTCTCAGACGAACACATAGAAGAACGTAATTAAGTTCAGTTGAGGAGTTTCTTCGGTGGAAAAATTAACCTGATGTATTGCAGACCTACATAGAATGCAAGTTATCGCAGCACGAATCAGGTGTTTTTGTAGGTTTTACGTTAGGATACATGTGTGAACTATTCCAATAATCCCTGACCCAATGCTTTTAAATCGTTTCTTTCGGTTGCTTTTGGCAAGTCCTCAAATTGGAGAAATTCAAAGCAGGTTTAGTACGACTAGTTAGTCGTGTTTGAAGGAATGTATCGTTTTTTTAATAGTGCTTGTGCCATAATTTGAAAAACATTTATGAAAAACAAAACCCTGTTATAGCTTAGTTTATGAAATGATAACGAATGTAGAAAATGTGGACGAATTCCAAAGCAATGTAGAAGAACAGGGGAATTGGATTAATTCGTAATGAAACACAACTTGAATATTTTAATTCTTTCCACGTAAGGTAACCAGTGCAGAAAAGAAAGCGATATCAATCTAGCTTAAGTATATGAAGAGGGACCGAGAGGACGCGAAAACTAATTTCTGTAATTAAAATACTCATTTAAAAAAAAAATAAAGTGAATATATATAAATATATTTTTTCGTAGCACTTATTGTAAAGCAAAACAAGAATCATCCGACTATTCAAAGATACGTTATTTCAGCAAATATCATATCTTCTTCTTTTTTTTCCCTGCATGAAATTTCTATAATAATTCAAAATTAAATCTCAGTTGTTACCCATGACCAAAACAAACAAACAAAAAATCCTATTTATAAAAACCCATGTCTTTAGGATTTAGTACAAAGAAAATAAAACTGTGTGAAAATAGTTTATATGACCTCTGACTCTTAATAATTTTTTTTTTTTTTACAATTTTACCTAATACACATAAAATAATATTAAAGGTTACAAAACTGTAAAACCCTTTCCTTATATAACTAAAGAGTATTTACAAACATTTCATTAAAAGCAGGCAATGAAAAGTAAATCTTTGTAGGAATTTTACAGAAGAAAATGAAAGCGTCAAAATATATTTTTTAAACAGTTTGCGGGCACAGACGCTTAATATCTTGTCGTATGAATACAGCAGGAAATTTTGGGAGATCCCAGATCTCGGACTAGAAATGGGACAATGTGCTCATTACGTACAAGAAGTCATGCCAGGATTCCCATTCGTCCACAGATGGTAAGTTACTTTATCATAAAAGTTTACTTTTTCCTTACTATGGTACACATAATTTATGCATGGAAACCAATCTTTTTTATGGAGGCTAGCTGGGGTTGGTTGTCAACAAATCAACCATCAGATACAACCTATTCTTTTAGATATATCTTAAGCTGTCAGCTATCATTTGGCAATGAAAAATTTCATACATTTTAGTTTTAGAATTTGATAATTTTTGTATATCTTAATAATATTATATAATGTAGTTGCATTCTTCTGAAGGAGATAAATATAGTCTAAAAATGGCCACAGTTCCCAAGCCCTATTAAATCACTTGGGTCACTCAAGTGATGTATTGCTATCTGTATAATCTTTTTTTTTTTTTCGGAAAAAAACATCAGTAATTTCCTCCTTTAAAATGGCTAATCAAATTAACTCAAGTTTGGCTAGGTTTTTCAAAAAGGGGCAACACGCAAGATTTTTGACAACAATGAACAAATATTAATTTCTTGTTTGGGTAATGAAAAGAGATTTTGAGACGAAATCAATAAAAAAGTAATGTGGAACAATCAATCGCGCTTTTTGATACTGCTTGTATTGTAGCAGTACTTGTTTAGTGAGATAAACTCACACTGAGAGTGACTTTACCGTTAGTCACTTTGGCGTTAACACTTTTATAATTAAGGAATTGAGTCCCTGAAGTCTTATATAGTTTACAAACTTGCCGCCTGATAACATTGACTGAACATTTGCATAATATTAAGCAGAGAGCAAAGATAGTTTTATCTACGTTGTTCAAAGGGCCATAATTTGAGTTATCGAACTTGTAACAAACTTACATTATGCAAATTTTACAACTTATAATCAGTCGTAAGGTAAAAATGTAGATAAAGGCTACCTTTGAAGGGTGGATGGATGGGTAATGTTTGCATGCAATACAAGAAAAATTGTGCTTGTCTAAATAAAAGTATCATTCCACAATACTGCACTCTGCTGCAATACAATGCAACGCGCATTGAATGCCTTGCAAATTGATCAATATGTTTTCATTTGAAGAACAGACTTGATGGGATTTTTTAAATTCACATTATCTTTCATATTTATTCTATTTGAGAGAAATCAAATGAACTATCTATAATTATGTCGAAAGACTTTTAGACAAAGTTGCGTGCATTTTTAAAAAAAAATATTTGCTGCTTTTTTATATGCATCAAAATTAGCAATAAACAATTATCTCGAAGGACTTTTTCGATAAAGTTACACATTTCTTTTTTTAATCGAACAACTAGTTAGGTATGTGAAAATATCTAGAAAAAATGGATATTCCTCTTTGATTGGTGGGTAAATTTCTTTATTTACCTGAGCATAACTAAACATATCTTAATAGAAATTGTACTGGATAAGTATTCTATGTCCGTTAAAATAACTATGTCCAATTTTGTTTTACTTATTTTTAAACAATAAAATGCTTTCTTTGTTTGTTGTTACTAGAATGAACGGAAGCAGCTGTTACAGAAAAATACATAACCCGCGTAAGCGGGTTATGTAATTTTTTTCTGCAATAGCTGCGACCGTTCTTTCCAGAAACAACAAACAAAGAAAGCATTTTATTGTTATATTTACATCTGTTTAAATGATCAATTAAAGTAGGATTAAAAAGATTTATTATTGTATTAATGATGCGAACGTCTTAATACGTTTCATGGATGGAACAGCCACTAGTTAAGAAATCTGTACAGGCGGCCTGCCTACTGTAGTTTATGCAGTGATGAAAGCAATGGGGTTTCTTAAGAATAAAGGAGAAAATATTCAGTGGATGTAAATATATTGAAATAAGGTTGAAACTGAACATTTTCCTGATTCAGTTTTTCTAGTGTTTGACTGATGAGTATAGAATTTTTGAGAATGATATAAAAATGCACCAAGGGGGATAACGGAATTGACTCTGGAGCTGAGTTCTCATCAAAACATCAGTTACATGTACTTTTGCTGATTTTTTCAATATCTAAAACTAATTTGGTATATGCGAAATATCCAGAGGAAATTTTCTGTGAGTAGAGTTCTTTCAATTGAAATCTAAATAATTTTCCTTTTAAATAAACACATAACTGCATTGCAATGCATTGCATTGTACAGCTTGACGTGCTATCTATTCTAAACATGATTGGTCGATGTTAATTTAAGTGTAATTTTATGAAAAATAAGTTGAAAATGTACTAATTTTCATATCTAGTGTTCTTCCTACGTTTAATTATAATTGTTAGATAAAATTAACGGAGTTGATCTCTTACTATATATGTATCTGAATTAGCAATCGATAATCTCGACAAAATACTTTATAATAAAGTTACATTTTGTTGCTTTGTGCACTTGTCGGGGTATGCAAAACAGTGAAAAACAAATATTTAATTTCTTGTTTGGCTAATGAAAAGAGATTTTGAGACGCAATCAATAAAAAAACCGATTTAAAATGTAGAACAATCAAACGCGCTTTTTGATACTACTTGTATTGTAGCAGTACTTGTTCAATGAGTCAAACTCACACTAAAACCAAACTTTACAAGTGACATTACCGTTAATCACATTGGTGTTAACACTTAATCACACACAGGTGTGCGCATGCGCGAAAATATAGAGGGAAAATTCACAGCAGCAGAGAAATTTGTACAAATATCCTTATTTTTCTGTAAATTTCAACTATTTGTAAATATGGTTTGGTGGGTATGGTGCATGAATTAAGTATTTTGTATACTTATGTGATTCCTAAAAAAAATCCTTGCGATTATCTGGACATAGACGCTACACATATCAGTTGCAGAGGAAATTCGAACTGTAAACAACAATGACCAACTTCGCAAGTAGAATAGTTATGATTGTTTCCTTGGTGGCGTTTTTTATTTTGATGTCAGACGAATCTGCTAACCTAAATAGACATACATCAGAGGTTATAAAACAACAATGGCATCAGGAATGGTTCACGTTCTTCCTCAAAGCATCGAAGCCAAAGAAAAACGTTCAGCAGACGGTAAAAGATCTTAGTATGCATCACATTTCGCTTATTTTATTACTACTTTCAAATGATATCGCACTAAATCCAGGTCCCACAGGTACTTATAATGTCAGTGAGGGCACCCATCATCATGCATGTGGAACATGCGACCAAACAGTTGACTGGAGCCAGCATGGTATAGTCTGTGACACATGCAACCAATGGTACCACAGGGCATGCCAGTCAATGACATCAGGATCGTACCAACGTCACGTGAATGACTCAGCCTTAGCCTGGGACTGCATTATGTGTGGATGTCCCAATTTCTCAACTTTTTGTTTTTCGATGGCCTTTAGTACTAGCAACAACTTCAGTATTCTAGGAGAGTTACCAGACAGCCCGGGCAGCGATTCACCCATGCGCCCACTACACACCTCTACCCCAGAAAGAGACAGAAATAATCATAGAAAAGGAAAGTATAAGAAAAATCTAAGACTCTTGAATGTCAATTTTCAGTCAGTTAAAACAAATCAAGGTGAATTACTTAATCTCATTGAAAGCACAAATCCCGATGTAATATTCGGAACAGAAACATGGATTGACCACTCTGTTAAGGATTCACAGTTCCTACCGACAGGTTTCACTACCTATCGCAAAGACAGAAATCTCGGTGGAGGAGGGGTAATCATAGCAGTGAAAAATGATCTTCTCACCTCGTCAGTGCCTGAATTCGAGACAGAGTGTGAAATCGTGTGGTGCAAACTAAATCTGGTCGGTCATCGTACAATCTACTAATCCAGTTTCTACAATCCAAAAACAAGTAATGAAGAAGGCTTCCTAAGTTATTACAAAAGTATGGAAAGAGCTTGCAGGGTAAATAATGCTATAATTATATCAGCAGGGGATTTCAATCTTCCTGGAATAAATTGGGAAACAAAAAACACCAAAAGTGGAACACAGTACATGAGGATACACAATAAATTCTTAGAGACTCTTGACGACCTAGGACTATCGCAGATGGTCGTTAATCCAACAAGAGGGGCAAACACACTTGACTTAGTGGTAACCAACTATCCATCCATTGTCAACAGGGTGGAGACCATGCCCGGTATCTCAGATCATGATGTAGTGTTTGTAGAGGTAGACGTCATACCAACTAGAATAAAACAACGACCTCGTTTAATACCATTGTACAGAAAGGCAAACTGGGATGATATCAGGAAAGACATGAAAGAAGCACTAACTGACATCAACTCCATGAGGGACAAAGCAGTTTCGACCAATAGCCTATGGAATCATTTCCATCACTCCCTCGAAGAAAGTATCAAAGCACATATTCCAACAAAGCTAGCCAGAACTAAGGATAGTAAGCCTTGGATTACACGAGATGTCCGCAGATTGATAAAGAAAAGGAATGCATGCTACAAGAAAAAGAAAAAATCGGGAAATACAAAGGATGCGAACACCTATAAGGAATTAAAACGGAAAACACAGCAGGAAATCAGACGCTCATACTGGAAGTATGTAGAAAACATTGTAACATCAGGACCAGATGATGCAAATCAAGACAGCAACAAACGTTTCTGGACTTTCGTCAAACATAGGAAATCAGATGGGAATAGCATACCACCTTTGAAAAAGGGCGGCCTTCTTCACCAGGATTCAGTAGACAAAGCAAATATACTAAATGAACAGTTCAAAGAAGCTTTCTCGGAAAAAGTGGATATCACAGCTGAAGAGTTTTCTAAGCGATGCAGCATGAAGGGTGGATATCCTGAGATTGAAGACCTAAACATAACAGTAAATGGAGTCTACAAGTTACTTAAGGGGCTGAATGTAACCAAAGCTCCGGGACCAGACAATATAACACCAAGGATTCTCAAAGAACTGGCAGATGATGTGGCCCCAATCCTTACCTTGATTTTTAACCATTCTTATCAAACTGGAGAGATACCAGCTGTATGGAAATCAGCCAACATCTGCCCTATATACAAAAAAGGAAAGAAATACGAGGCGGTGAACTACAGGCCAGTGTCATTAACATGCATCTCCAGTAAGATCATGGAACACATCGTCACTAGCCACATCATGAACCACGCCGATTTCAACAAGATCATATATCCACTCCAGCATGGATTCCGACGTGGTCTTTCATGTGAAACCCAACTTATTGAGTTCATCGATGACATCACTATCAATATTGACAAAGGCAAACAGACAGACTGCCTTATTATGGACTTTTCCAAAGCATTCGACAAAGTGAGCCATAGTCTCCTAATCCACAAACTCCACCATTATGGAATAAAAGGAAAGACCAATCAGTGGATTCAAAGCTTCCTTACCAACCGCAGGCAAAGGGTGGTCGTGGAGGGCGAATCATCTGAAGAGGTGTCTGTAGACTCGGGTGTTCCCCAAGGCTCGGTCCTTGGACCCAGTCTCTTTCTATTTTACATAAACGACATGCCAGAGGGCCTTCTATCAACGGTACGACTCTTCGCTGATGATACCGTAGCATACATGACCATCACATCAGATGCAGATGCAGAGAAGCTGCAGGTAGACCTAAACCAACTAGCAGTGTGGGAAAATAAGTGGCTCATGAAGTTCCACCCAGAAAAATGTAACGTGCTAAGCATCACCAGGAATCGTAGAGTCATCAAGAAGAACTATATCTTACATGGACACCAACTGGAGCATATCCCCTCTGCAAAATATCTAGGCGTTACCATCTCGTCAGATCTGAAGTGGACTGAACACATAAATAATATCACAGCTAAAGCGAACAGAACCATTGGATTCCTCAAAAGAAACATCAATATAAGTAACAGTAACATCAAAGAGAAAGCATACAAATCACTAGTTAGACCAAGTGTGGAGTATGCCAGTGCCGCCTGGAATCCTTATCTAAAGACAGATATCAACAAAATCGAAATGATTCAGCGCAGAGCAGCTCGGTATGTCCACAACAGATACCACAACACCTCGTCTGTAACCGAGATGCTAAACCAACTGGAATGGCCATCACTAGAAGAGAGACGAAGGATAGCCTGTCTCAGTGCCATGTATAAACTCGCCAACAATGAAGTCCAGATTGACACCAGCCAGAAACTAAGAACTCAGGACAGAACAACCAGAAACAACAATATACTGGCATTTCAACTACCATCTTGCAGAACTTCAGTGAGGAAGGAGTCATTCTACCCACGTACCATCCAGGAGTGGAATGCCCTACCCACCTCTATCGTGATGGCACCGAGCCTTGACTGCTTCAAGGCTCGCCTCCGTCGATAGGTCACCAGCAAAAAAAAAAAAAAATATTTTTTAAATTCACTTGTAAATAGACTTTCACAATTGTTACATTTTTTTTTTCTTTTAATCATGCGCACACCTGGTGGCATAATAGTCAACAGATTGACGGAGGCCACGTACTGGTAGAAGTAGAAGTAATAGAGTCCCTGAAGTCTTATATACTTTACAAACTCGCCGCCTGATAACATTGACTGAACATTTGCATAATATAAAGCAGAGAGCAAAGATAGTTTTATCTACGTTGTTCAAAGGGCCATAATTTGAGTTATCGAACTTGTGACAAACTTACATTATGCAAATTTCACAACTTACAATTTGTCGTAAGAGAAAAATGTATATAAAGGCTACCTTTGGAGGGTGGATGGTGGGGAAATATTTCCAATAGTTTGACAAGAAAATTTGTGCTTGTCTAACTTATATATTATCATTACACGATACTGCACTGCTGCCATTCAATGCAACACATTGTAATGCCTTGCAAATTTATAAATGTTTTCCATAGTGGAACAGACTTGATGGGATTTTTTAAATTCACATTATCTTTCATATTTGTTCTCTTTGATAGGAATCAAAATTAACTATCTGTAAGTATGTCGAAAGACTTTTGGACAAAGTTACATGGAAATTAAAAAAAAATATTTGCTCTCTTTTCTATGCATCAAAATTAAAAATTATATCGAAGGAATTTTTCGAAAAGGTTACACATTTCATTTTTTTTTTACCGAACAACTAGTTAGGTATATGAAAACATCTAGAAAAAATGGATACTCCTCTTTGATTGATGGGTAATTTTCTTTATTTACCTTAGAATTACCACAACATATCTTAATCGAAATTGCACTTTATTGCACTGGACAAGAATTCCATGTCAGTCAAAATAACTATGTCCAATTTTGTTTTACGTGATTTATTGAAATAAGGTTGAAACTGACCATTTTTCTGATTCAGTTTTTATAGTGTTTGACTGATGAGTAGAATTTTTGAGAATGATATAAAAATGCACCAAGGGGGATAACGGAATTGACTCTGGAGCTGAGTTCTCATCAAAACATCAGTTACATGTACTTTTGCTGATTTTTTTAATATCTAAAACTGATTGGGTACATACGAAATATCTAGAGGAAATTTTTTGTGAGTAGAGTTCTTTCAGTTGAAAAAAAAATAATTTTCCTTTAAAAAAAACACATAACTGCACTGCAGTGCATTGCATTGTACTACTTGACGTAGTGTCTACTATAGTATTCTAAACATATTTAGTCGATGTTAACTTAAGTGTAATTTTATGAAAAATAAGTTGAAAATGTACTCATTTTCATATCTAGTGTTCTTTCTACGTTTAAAGGTACTTGGACACAGATTTGAAGTTAATATTTTCTCATTTTTTCTGTATAATATCACGAATTATATATTTTAATAGCATTTCACACAAAAAATAATTAAAAATCTTATTTCATTTAAAAGTTATTAAAACTTTAAATTTTTTGGCGGGTTTGATTAACACATCCTTGCACTTTCACAAATTTAACTGTATTCTTAATCCTTAGGAAAAGTGGCAATTTTGATGTGTTTTAATGAGAAATATTAAAACTTTCATCAAGAAAAATAATTTTATTCAGAGTAGAAATGTTAGAAAGCAAAACACCTTCACAAGTATTGTCATTCCGAACTAAGAGATGCGTTCAGAGTTTAGCAAATCGAGCACACTCGTGTTATGTATACAGTTTTTGTAAACAGGGCTCGAGTTCTGTTATTGTTTATATTTAGAATTCACCGGGTGCGTTCAATCGTCACAGTCTGCTTACCACAACTGCACGGACTGACATTATAATGTGTGTTTGTTTTGCTTTCGAACGTGTCTACTCTGAATTTTCTGGATTATAGTATTAATAATTTTCATTTATACAAAACGAGATTGCCACTTTTCCTAAGGATTAAGAATAAAATTAAATTTGTGAGAGTGCAAGGATATGTCAATCAAACCCGCCGAAAAATTTGAAATTTCAATATCTTTTAAACGAAATAAGATTTTTCATTAATTTTTGTGTGAAATGCTATTAAAATATATAAGTCGTAATATTATAGAGAAAATAATAACTTCAAATCTGTGTCCAAGTACCTTTAATTATAATTGTTAGATAAAATTAACGGAGTTGATCTCTTACTATATATGTATCTGAATTAGCAATCGATAATCCCGACAAAATACTTTATGATAAAGTTACATTTTGTTGCTTTGTGCACTTGTCGGGGTATGCAAAACAGCGAAAAACAAATATTTAATTTCATGTTTGGCTAATGAAAAGAGATCTTGAGTCACAGTCAATCAGAACGCTGATTTACAATGTAGAACACTCAAACGCGCTTTTTGATACTGCTTGAATTACAGCAGTACTTGTTTAGTGAGATAAACTCACACTAAAATCAAACTTTACAAGTGACATTACCGTTAATCACTTTTCAAATGGCGTTCACAGTTTTAAAGCATTATGGAAATGAGTCCCTGAAGTCATATAATTTACAAACTTGCCGCCTGATAACATTGACTGAACATTTGCATAATATAAAGCAGAGAGCAAAGATAGTTTTATCTACGTTGTTCAAAGGGCCATAATTTGAGTTATCGAACTTGTAACAAACTTACATTATGCAAATTTCACAACTTGCAATTTGTCGTAAGAGAAAAATGTATATAAAAGCTGCCTTCAGAGGATGGATGGTGGGGGAATATTTGCATTAAACTGAGAAAAAAAATTGTGATTGTCGAATTTAAAGTATCATCACACGATACTGCGATACAATGTAATACATGCTAATGCCTTGCAAATTGACCAATGTTTTCGAAAGAACAGACTTGATGAGTTTTTTTAATTTCACATTTTCTTGCATATTTGTTATCTTTGAAAGGAATCAAAATTAACTATCTGTAATTATGTCGAAAGACTTTTGGACAAAGTTACGTGCAAATATTTTTTCTTTTTTTAAAAAAATTTGCTCTCTTTTATGTGCATCAGGATTAACAATCAAAAATTATTTCGAAGGACTTTTTCGAAAAAGTTACACATTACTATCTTTTTTATATAGAACAACTAATTTGGGTATGTGAAAACATCTAGAAAAAATGGATACTCCTCTTTGATTGATATGGATAAATTTCTTTATTTACCTGAGAATTGCTACAACATATCTTAATAGAAATTGCATTTTCTTGCACTGGACAAGAATTCTATGTCAGTCAAAATAACTATGTCCAATTTTGTTTTACGTGATTTATGGAAATAAGGTTGAAACTGACCATTTTGTCTGATTACATACTTGAAATAATATAATCAAATTTTTGATTTTTTTGGCCATATTTCGATAATAAATGCCAATTTTTTTTTAAAATTGCTTATCTACTTGAAGGTTTTGAAATTTTATCTGTTTTTTTTTTAAATATTTTTAATTAATTATTTTTGTATTAATTGATCGTAGGACATTTTTAAATGTATAATTGAGACAAAATTTAAAAAAAGAATAAAAATTGAATTGACCCTTAAAAAAAATTTCAGACTACTGCACCCCCCCCCCCCCCCCCCCCCCTCCCCCTCTCGAGAGCGAGTGAATAGGGACAGTAATTATCAGTAAATGTCAGGAGATGTCTAAGTTTTTCAGCAGGGACAGTAAACGGGTCAGTCATTGTCTAAGTTTATCAACACTAGTCCGAAAAATCTGAGGTTTCCTGGCTTTTTTGCGATTTTGATATTTTACATGCCAGGAATATCAAAATCGTAAAAAGCCAGGAAAATGTCAGATTTTTCGGACTAATCAACACCGACTAAGATTGTCAGCACTTTTCTAAGTTTATCAAAACCTACAGTAAAAAGGTCAGTAATTGTCTAAGTTTTGCAGTAAAGACAGCATATTCTCAGTAATTGTCTAAGTTTGTAGTATAAAATGGGAATACAAGTACGTTTCTGACTTAGTAAGTGAAAATTTTTGCGAAGAAAATCAACAGGGAACCTGATCTCAGCTATCCCTTGCTACCCCCCCCCCCTTCCCCAAATGTCAAATTCTTCTTGAATGGTAAGAATTGTCTGAATGCTAAGTTTTCTCCTCTGATGTTTTTCTATTTTCCAGTATTTTACCACCAGTCTCGGGTCAGTCAAAGTTACACCATTTCAAGTTTCAAAATGATACCCAGAATATTCAAGTACAATCAGCCAACGACATATTTGCTTACATTGGACTATGCGACGCTACTGCTGTTACATCACTGGGTCTACTACACAGAGGGGATTGCATAGCAGTAAGTATATGGACTATATAAACTTAATAATTTCAACGACTTTGAAATATCTTTAGAACATTTTGGCAGTAAAAATAAGTTTTGATAAAAATACAAAATTTCATTTTAAAAAGTTGTTGCTTTCTTCTGGTATATGTGCCATCAAATATGAGTGGATGAATGCAGGTATTACAAATTTTACAGGAATGCATTTTGAGAGAGAAAATACTTATAGTACTTCACTACAATCACAGTCGAATTTAAATATCTCCTACACTGGTATCTCGAATATAATGGTTATAACGAAGAGCATGTTGGAAGCCCCTATTACGTATTTTTTTTAATTTCCCTTTAGATTCCAAGAAATCCCTTTCTGTCACTCCCTGATATTTTCATGTCTTTCCGCGGCTTTCTCCTATGAATACCTGTAGTTGCTTTGTCTATCCCTAACATCCCCTGATGTCCCCTGACGTTACCCCTGGTATCACTGTCTACTCTCAAATGTTCCCTGACATGTTTTGACGACCCTGTCGTCTCCGATAATCAATTATTCATGTGAATGTAGATTAATTCACGAATTAGATGATACTTATTGTTTATATAGTAGAAAGATATATACTAGTATATTTTTTTAAAGATTGAAATAGCCAGCAGTCTGACATTCAACAAAAAGACCTACGTCCGTGCCTACATTGAATACTATCGTAAAAATCTCGTCAGCCTGGAACAAACAACTCTGACAGGTATCCCTTTAACGGCAGGCCATGGTAGCGAATACTTCCTTAAGATCCGGAGCACGGGCACCATGGAAGTTGTACTGGTGGAGATGAGATTTCCGAACAAAGAGAAAGCCGCCCTTCTGAGGAACACGCGATATAGCCAAAGTCTGTCTATGAAGGACTGGATTTCCCATGCTAACCAAACGGTCGGCGAGCCATCCAACATCAAAGTAATTCTGACTATCCTTCTTGTAGATATTTTTTGTTAATTAGTTAAGTGAAAATGATTCACACCAAAGAACGTAAATATTTTTTTAGATTATAATCTTTTAAAAAATTCTTTTTCTTCATGCCTGATATTTCTTATGTTTGAATTAAATTTCCAGATTGTCTGTATTGCGGCTTTTTATTTTGTGTTACCGGTATTTTTTTTGTTTTCAGGCACATTTCAGTCTCTTCATCATTTATTTGTACAATCATGTATACTGTATCAAATCCTTACATTTAATACTTGTATATTCTTGTAGCATAAGTTCAGTTTGACTCTTTTCATATACATGTACATGTATACGTTTCGGTATTTTCTATGGTCAACAATTAACGAAACAGAACGTTTTTGTTCATTCAAACCAGAATTATTTATCTGTGGAAGAAAGGAACAAAATACACTTGTATTAATTAAAATGTTCTTTTAAACATTTTACCGATTCGTTCGTTGATCAATTTTGTACCTTTCTAACATGCACACTTTAAACTTAAGGTAATTCGAATGTCCACTGCAAAACGACTCATGGAAGTGAAGAAATACAGGACTGGTAAAATGGCGGAGATTAAGGGATTGTTGGGGCGTTATGAAGGGGAGATAAAGGACATAAGGAGAGAGATAGAGCAGAACTACATACAACCCCACCTAGACTACGCCTTCCAGCCCTACTTCACAAGGCCCCAGGGTAAGTACAGAACTACATACAGCCCCACCTAGACTACGCCTTCCAGCCCTATTTCACAAGGCCCCAGGGTAAGTACAGAACGACATATACAACCCCACTTAGACTACGCATTCCAGCTTTATTTTACCAGGGCCAGGGTAAGTACAGAACTACATTCAACCCGATTTAGACTACGCCTTCTAGCCCTATTTCACAAGGCCCCAGGGTAAGTTCAGAACTACAGACAACCCTATCTACACTATGCCTTCCAGTCTTATTTTACCAGATCGCAGGGAAGGTAAAAATATGGCAGAGGAAAAAGAGAGTGTGCTAACAATCTAGGGATTTATCCAAAAGGAGAGAAAGAGAGAGAGAGAATTATAGACAAGAGAGAGAAAGAGAGAGAGAGACCCAGGTTGACTTCTATGCAACAGAGTGTATGACTCACAAATTTGACAGTTTTGACTCTTTTATGCTTTTGATCCTAATGGTGATGTTAAGAAAAAAATTAACTATTTTTTCTATTTTATTCACAATAGGGCTTCAGTTTCGCAGTGGCACAGACAGAGCATTATGGGAGAAGGCATCAATTACAGAGGTCAAAATCATGAAAGCCCAGGCTCGACAGAGGTCCATATTACGAAGAGTAAGTAAGAATGTGGTGTTGTGTCGCTGTAAACAGGGTGAAATGAGTTGAAGTTGGGTTGTAATGTGGTATTCAGGATAGGATGTGGTCATATGCAGGGTAAAATATGGTTTAAGCCAGGGTGAAATGTAGCTGTCAGAAGGATGAAAAGTGTCTGTAGGCAGGATGAAATGTTGCTGTCAGCAGGATTATATATGGCTTTAGGCAGGATGAAATGTGGCTGTAGGCAGGATGAAATGTTGGCTTTAGGCAGGATGAAATGTGGCTGTGGGCAGGATGAAATGGGGCTGTAAGCAGGATGAAATGTGACTGTAGGCAGGGTGAAATGTTGCTGTCAGCAGGATTATATATGGCTTTAGGCAGGATGAAATGTGGTGGTATGCAGGGTAAAATATGGCTGTAAGAAGGTTTTAATGTGACTGTAGGCAGGATGAAATGTGGTTGTAGGAAGGGTGGAATATGACCCTAGACAGGATGAAATGCGGTGATAGGCAGGGTGAAATGTGGCTATAGGCATGCAGGGTGAAATGTGATGCCATCCAGGATAGGATATGGTCGTAAACAAAGTGAAATATGATCTAGGTAGGGTGGGATGTGGTCAAAGGAATCTTGGCAGAGTGGAAAGAATCAGGTTGTAGGCACGATGGGGTGTTGTCATAAGGAATGTGGTTTTATATTATTGTAAAGGCACTGTGACAGTGCCTTTTGAGTGAAGCAGGATCAACTCCTTAATGCAGCTTTAAGTTTAAATAACTTTTTTTGTTTAAAAGAAAACATATAGCATTGATTATAGCAACCTGTAAAACTATGTTAATCAAATTAAATGATGAACTTTTCAACGACCAGTATAACATGACTTTCATTCTTTTCAGTGTAAGAGGATCATATTGCCCAGTTGTGCCACAATGAAAACTCTTAAGTTAAACATCAAACTACTCAAAGGAGCGTTTGATACAGAGAGACGAAAATGGGCCAGTCTTAGTGAGAAACAAAAACAACAAACAGTGGAAACAACTAGAAAGAAGATTAACAACTTGGCACAGCAACAGTCGAAAATGATTTCTCAGTTTAAGCAATGGAGAAGGCAACAGAAAGCCGCGAAGAGAGCCGAGAAATTAAAACAGAAAAAACTCCGCCAGAAACAGAGGTCACTAAGGAAGAAATCCAAGAAAATTAAAATAAACAGAGGCAAAATAGTGCTGTTAACCAATAACACTATCCTACAGAATGTTGTTTAGCTTTAGTGCAATACTGGTATTTTAATTGTTATTGTTAAAACTTTCTTCTTATTGTTATGCTTTTTTTATTGCATGGAGGGTTGGAGAATTGTTGGCAATGACAATACAATTAACAATTTGAATGGTTCTCATTCAAACGTATATATACATGTACCAATAATTATTTTTTCTGGCTTTTGATGTCATTGAATGTTTAAAATAGAATATTTTGCAATTCTTATGCAAGTTATGTCATAATACGAAGTATTACATTTGGTAAACTGACAGCCTGACTACACCAAGTATTTTTTTTTGTATTTTGATATTTGAATGATAAATAATTCCAGTAAATTATTTAAAGTATTACAAACAGAAATTTTGAAGGAAAAAAATTCTTTCTACCAACAAAATTTGGAAATGTTTTTAAATTTTAAAAGTTCATAACAAGTGACCATTGTCTTCCAATAGAGATGGACAGGTGGCTAATGTTGAAAGAAACAAAGGCTTGTTTTATTTTTGCAGTAAAAATTAAATTGGAGATCAATTTCATAACTAAATGGAATAAAATGAATTAGGTTATAAATGGAAAATAATTGTTGTAAAAGTATTACATGTATACTATTTGATCTAATTGTTAGAATATTCTGAACTTTGATGACAAATTCTGATCCTGCATTCTTAGAAAACGGTATTCATTTTTCAATATTTACATTTCCAATGTCTTTGTCCGAGATAAAATTACCAAATGTATATGTACTTTATTTCCCCATCAATGTTTTGGCGCGGTTCCAAAAAAACCACGTGGAGGGCGGGACAAACAGCTAGACAGAAGCAATGCTTGGAGCACGTGGATTGGCGGAATCAAAGCATGTAAATATAAGGAATAACTGTCAGATTTTTCAATTTCATGAAGATGATCAATCGATTGGCTTGCGTGATAATTTTATGCATAAACGCCTTCGGCGTTTATGCAAATTATCACGCAAGCCAATCGATTGATCACTTCATGAATTCGAAAAATAAGACAGTTATTCCTTAACTAAAATTTATGACACTGTCCTCAATCGAATTTCACGTAATCTATGCTCTTCCTTAATTGTAAATATATACATGTACCTCGTCAACAACTTTTTTGAGAGAATAAATGAATGAATGATTTCAGTGATACTTCCTACGTTATATAACCGATATTGTTTTTAACAATGTTGAAAGGTGAGCCCGAAGTATCTACATGACTATAAACTATATAGAATAATCTTGGAAATTATTATATAAATATTGCATGTGGTTGAGTGTAACATTGAAAATTTTCACCCCAAGAAAACCATTGTCAACCGAGGCGCAGCCGAGGTTGACAATGGTTTTCGAGGGGTGAAAATTTTCAATGTTACACTCAACTACATGCAATATTTATCATATTATACTGAATGTTTTGTACAAATACATATTACAGTGAACCGTGCGCGCATAAATTCCGCGCAGTCGCTATTTTTTGTAATACCACCCGTCGTCAAGCAATGTTGACTGTTGCTACGCAGGAGGGCGTGGCTTCATTATTCAGCAGGTAGTAGTGTTTTTTATCAAATGTTTCTCGACGAATCAGATTCAAGTAATTTACATGAAAGTATAATATTTCAAAATGTTACCCCTTCTACAGTTTTAGTCCAAATTCATTGAATATCGTAAGCTTTGAATTTCTGTAAGAGTGCAACTTGTTTTTTAAGATTGATTTCTTGATGAACAAATAGATTATATTAGTAAATACTATACAACCTGATCTAGTGAAAAGATTCAAATCATACTTCCTGATTATGCTTGGGACACAAATATAAGGGCATAATTCAGCAAAGGCACGACTTCAATATGTAAGCTTTGTCCCAATATTTCATAGGATCAATGAACAAGATACACATGATTAGACTACTGTCCAAACCTAACACAACAAAAGCTGATGACAAAATGATATTTTTATTGTCTTCAAACTTAACAATATTGTTAAAGTTACAAATTAAAAGTTGATGTTATTCATGATTAACAAAAAATACAATACCAATTTTTGTAACACTCAATAATTTACAAGTAACATAAAAGCTAATTAAAAATAAAATTTCATTAACAGCAACATAATTTATGGACCTGTGTACACATTCAAACTGGCCATATTTTGTAATGGTTGTTTTATTTGTCCTAATAATTCTGATTCACCATTTTATGGATTATTAAATATTTTGTTTTAGAAATACTAACTTTATCATGACTTGTGAAGTACACACAAAAAGTAGTTGAGTAAACAGATTTAAAAAAAAAATCCATGCAAAATGTATTTGAAACATGAATAAAGAAATCAATTTTCTTTCAAATTACAATGAACTAGGACATTGCAGAAATGATGTATTTTTCAAAACACTTTTGCCAATTTTCTTATTCATCTTTCAATGATCAGCATCTGGTTGTATTTGGTTAGAACTCCATCAGTTGAATTTCGCTAACCACCCCCCCCCCCCCCCCTCTTCAAAATCCTGATTTCTTTCACTGAAGCACAAAGTTTGTTAAATTGATTTTTTTTCTTTCTTTTTTTTTATAGGCCTACTATTTCTTTCAAGGCATTAAAAATCTTGATGAAATGAGGTTTTTTGTGTCATAGTTAAAAAGAACAATGATTTGGCAGAAATTTAAATTGGTTGTATAAGATTATTTGTAGGCCCTATATATGTTACACAAGAAAATGCCCATGGACCCCCCCCCCCATCCTTGAAGTGGTAACACATTGTATTGTGGGATATTCTCCTAATGTTTATAATTCATTAATGGATTCTTCAGTGTTTAATGATTCATTAACTAAATAATATCACTCTTATAAAGGTTTTTATTCCATGTTTAAACCTTTATCCCGTTGATATAGCTCATATGATATCCTTTTCGTATCCCACAGTTGTGATGTCGCCAAGGCTCGGGGATATAATACACACAACACATTGGATAAAATCATAGCCAACTACAAATCATATGAGATCCTATAAGTACAACACACTTTAATGACTTTATTAACTAATGTATCATTAAGAACTTTCAGTAGGCTTATTAATTCATCAATTTAAATCAACCATTCATACAACGTATCCAGACCTTTACAGTTGACAAGTTTTTCAATATCACCAGATATTAATACTTTGGTAGAAGCAAAATTAAAACAAAAGTTAAAATCATTTAAACAACCATGATTCCATGAAAAGATAATACAATACATTGAATTTTATACAATAAAACTAAATGTTGATTCTCCAAATAGTCAGCGTTGACTACATAGATGTGTCAAAATAAATAGTTTCTGCATACTGTGCTAATTTTGGATTTGAGGTCACCTGGGAATTTCCTGCGAGTCATCCCCACTGCTCTCCCCCGTCCTAAAAATAAATTGAGGAGCATTAAAGTCTTCATTAATTATATGTAATTTAACAGTTCATCTTTTAAAATTGTTACCCCTCCCCTCCCTCCAATATCCTAGTTCCATAGCATGGACTATACATCCGTCTTTAATAAACCCAATCAAAACACCAAGGTCCAAGGCTCAGACTGTATACACATCCGAGTGATTCACCCAACATCCGTCCCAACCCCTCCCCTTCCTAATCAAAACTCCAAGGTCCAAGGCTCTGGTTACTACTTACTGTATATGCCTCTGAGTGACTCACCCTGTTGGAGGTTTGAGGGAGTTGTCTGCCATCTTCACCTTTTTAACAACTGTGGGGGATTCACTGGTTGTAACAGCTACAGATGCACTACAAAACATAGTCGAAAGATTCATCATCATATTACATGTATAACTTGTAAATAAGATAAACCATTTTATTTGAAATATTGATTCATTTATCAGATTGCAAGACCAGACCAGATATTATCACAAGAAAAGACTTGGTATTCCTTAGTATTTTGCCTTTCAAATTCTACCTGTCTGTATGCAATACATACAATATCCTTAATTTCAATACCAAGATTTACATGCATCCTAAAGTTAAGTTTTACATGTATCCCAATATTCAGGTTTAAATGTATATGGATAATCATGTAATCTAAATGTGTCCTAAATTCTTATGCTCATATTTACACATTTTCTCATGTGTCCTTATATCAATTCAATTCTCAGATTTATATGTATTCTGCTTTGTAAATTTAATCTTGTCTGCATACAGAGTAGCAGATAAGTAAAATGATTCAGACACCAAATGAAAACACTATTTACAAATACATGTAGATTTATATACTAAACATTTAGACTGAATACTCATCAAGTACAATACCAAATACAGTAAAATACGGTTATTGCAAACATAAATAGGCCATGCAATGTTAATTCCTTGGTTCTCAGGCCTTTTTTCAAGAAATATGACGAGGGAGGGAGGCATTATTTTTTCAAAACTTTTTTATTGCCCCCAAAACATGATGATGCAGCTTTTTACATTGTACAAAACCTCAAAAAATGATGAGGGAGGCGATTTGTTGTTTTTATTTTATTAATTTATCAATAAAAAGGGTCAATGAGGCACCCTTGAAAGAGGTAAGGGAGAGCTTGAGAACCAAAAAATTAATTTTTTATGGCCTTATAACGAAACTGATGCTTACAACAAAGCAAAATCGCTCGTCCAAGGTACTTCATTAAAAAACATGTTTTACTGTAACAATGTATAACTGAGGCACTTTGTTAAGAATGTGTTTTACTCTAACACTATATAACTCAGGCACTTCGTTAAGAATGTGTTTTATTGTTACACTTTCTAACTGAGTCCTGACCTCTCTGATTCCGCTGGAGGATCAAATCGGAGCCGTTTCTGACTTTTGGGGGTGGTTCCAGTCGTACCATTCTTAGCTCTAGACATGGCCTCATTAATCCTCTGTAACTTCTCATTGGACTGTGAAAAAAAGTCGATAGCATTAACTATCTTAATTACTACATTTAATTAGAATTTCTATATATTGGCTGAAATTTACAATTTCATCAATAATGCTTCGTGTCATAAAATTCTTCATCATCCCAAGGCACAGGTTTTAATTCCATTCTATTCCCACAATATTTGTGGGAATAGAATGGACACAAAACCTGTGGCTTGCGAGGATGAAAATGTTGACACCATCACTACATCAATATCTTTTCAGCTGAAGTCCTATAACTTTCTCCACTATCTACCTATTGAAATAAGAAACTGTAATACCCCTGTGAGATCCCCAAAACTGTACAGCTGTCGAGATCTAGGTGTCATGTTGCTAGGAGACTGGGGGGCCTTGAATGGGGAGTCCTTCAGTGGGGACACATAAAAGTTACGCCTCGAGGGTATGCTAATAAACAAGAACCAAATGAAAAACATATTGAAATGCAATAAACGATTGATGAAATTATAGGCCATTACCAAATATGGTCAGTTCAATGTTGGTCTTTATCAATTCTTGTAGTACCTTCTAGAGAAAGGAAATGATTTTAACAAAGGCTTAAATGATGATAGCAAATACCTATAGACAGGAGATGTGATTGTTTTGGGTACTGGGGATAACGATGGTGTCTACAAAATTAAAATTCCTTGTTTTAAAGATGAATCAAATTAAAATTCCTTGTTTCTAGGAAAAAATACATATGTAAATGCATGCTTTCTTCATAAATGTCATCTTGCAAATACAAAGTATTTTATAACAGACAAAAGACATTTACTTAAAATCTCCTGACAGGGCTTTCAACCAACATTTCCAAATATCTGTACCTGCTTTGTTGGGGCAAACTGTAAAATGTAGCCCTTCATATTGTGCATGAACACTCTGTTGTAGAAGCCTATGATAGAATCATACTCTCCACGGTCTATCAATGCATGTCTGTAGACCTGTAAGTAAATTTACATGAATATATTTCAAATCATGCTTTATTGGAAAACAACAATGCCCCCTCCACCCCCCCCCCCCCCC
>PRKT01000005.1:2436547-2462587 GCA_003671525.1 Saccostrea glomerata | reverse complement strand
GGGGGGGGGGGGGCATTTTCCGCTACTTTTTCATACAAATTTTTTTTATTGGGGGATGTTCCCTGACAGTGACCCCTCTAAATCTGCTCCTAATTATTTTCGAATATTACCTTTCATATTAATTAAAACTTTATTGTTTCTTAACTGTTTGTGATTGAGTATATTCGTGCTATACTTAGCATTGCTGAATACCGAGATTTTTCTTCATGTTAAATTCATTTATAATGTATCCATGGTTACCAACTTTTTACATAAATCTTTTAAATAATTTCTTTGAAGCATTTATGGCAAAAGAATGCATTTTGAGAATGTGTGTAAACTAATGTAGTGATTGATTCGTGTTTGTTAAGGTTCATTGTTCAAAAGTAGGTGACATTCTAAATTCATACTGTTTCCATGGCAACCAACACATATAGTAACCAAAATTTAATATTTTTCCCATTCAGTTTATTCAGTTAAGTTAATTTCACTACTTACATGTTTTTTTTTAAAAAACCATTATGGAAGTTTCTACTTTACATCGTTCGTTTGACACTTAATCAGAGTGAACACAATACGTCCCAATAATGACCTCAATTTCACAATTTTCCCATGTATGAATTTTTCTAAACTTTTTGTTATATATTCAGATCATATCACATCTTCGCTAGCCAAGGGTTTCTGATACGCTACTCTCCTCATTAACCCTTGGCCTACGGTGTTCATAGAAATAGGGATTTTTTTCCAGAGTTCTGATTGGATTTCAGTAAATCCAGGTCGACCAATCAGCAATTGTTTTTTGTAAATGACGATATTTGCGTTCGGGATACATCTTCACTCTTTAATCTCGGAAATGAAAAATGCAAGTAAACAACGATCCGTAAGATATCATTCAATTCTATGAATAGCCATGGTGTCATCCAATATCTTCTAAATATGTGATTAAGAATCTATATTGAAGCTTCAGATTTGTTCTATAAGTAATGAATAAACATAACTCAATTATTGCTTCTTAATTATTCTTGAAAAAACTTTGATTTAATTTTTTTTTCAACACGTGTCTTTATTTCTGGCGATGACGCAATCTGTGCGTACCTGATAGATTCGAGATCACGTGACGGAAAACAATCCCGTCTTTTGACTTCACCGTATGCCAAGGGTTTATGAGGAGAGTAGCGTATCAGAAACCCTTGGCTAGCGAAGATGTTTTTAAATATACATGTAGTATAATACAGTCTGTACATAGTGTACATAGCCATGGGCATTGTTTACGTAGATTCAAGGTTGGTTTGTAACTGGAAGTTAAAACTGCATAGATTAATTTAGGAACCAGTTCTGGAAATCAGGAAATTTTCGAGTTTTTCAGCAAAAATCAGGAGAAGAGCATGTTATAAAAAATAATTGGGATAGGGGCTGAAAAATCGGTGATTTGGCCACTATTGCTATATCTAAAATGCAAAAAAGCAATTCTGAAGACAAACTGTTTTATCGAAGCTTAAATTAAAAACCATGACGGACTATATAATTGTACACAACTAATCAATCATTTTTACTAGCACACTCAAAATTGGGCTAAATCTTCAACATCAACTGTTTAATACGATTAGCACATCTGTATGTATTTGTCATCTTAAATTAGCACGGGTGGAACGTAAGAAGTGAAAATTGCTTAATTAAGATAACTGCTTAAGTAAATGTTAACAGAACAAAGGAGAAATAACCCAATCTAAAAACCATGTAATATTTGCTCTGTGATCACTAAGGAGAGATGAGACAACTTAATGACTACTGTGATTTTAGAATTCAAATAAATACCAATACATGCAATGTATTTAATGTTTAACAAAAATATGTAAATTTAACAATCCATTTCTCGCCAATTGTCTGCTTAAGTTGACAAAATTCTTGCTTTGCAACCTGTTATATTGTTATACTTACTAAGTCCTTTGGTATATTGAGGAGTGAAGTCAGCTGCTCCAGGCGATGGAATCCAAGTCTGCATACTACAATATAAAACAAAGAAACCAAATCATTGAAATGATAACTGGCAAACTACAATATACAATAGAGATTCCTTAAACCTTAAATCATTGAAATGATAACTGGCAAACTACAATATACAATAGAGATTCCTTAAACCTTAAATCATTGAAATGATAACTGGCAAACTACAATATACAATAGAGATTCCTTAAACCTTAAATCATTGAAATGATAACTGGCAAACTACAATATACAATAGAGATTCCTTAAACCTTAAATCATTGAAATGATAACTGGCTAACTACAATATACAATAGAAATTCCTTAAACCTTCCATTGTTATTTTGACAACAGTTATCCCCTTTTTTTTTTTATATATAATAAAACATTACTCTTTGGCCTCAGAAAAAAAACACTCATCAATATTTAAAAGTACAGTTACTGAGAAAAGCAGAAAGCCTGCACTCGTTTACCTTTATTGAGGAATATGCTGAGAGACTGCGATCTTTTCCCTGTGTTTTTCTCAGGACTTGTGAGCTCACTGGCCGGGGAGGAAACCTTGTGGGGGGATTGTCCATAGGAGGGAGAAAGCCCTTTACTTTTGGTTGTAACAACTCGCATTGGTGAAAGATATCTAAAAGTTTATATGAGTTATGTTGTACAACTTATATAACAAGCAAGTAAAGGAATATCTTCTTTCTAAATGCAAAATTATCGATATTTACTTCATCAATACTTGTATATACAAGTACTTACAGATCAGCTGAGGACACTGTGTTGGAGAGGGGTGACACCTCTACTGGCAAGGCTGGGGTCTCTGTTTTACTTAAGGCATCAAACACGGGAGATTCCTACAATCACAACAATGTACAAATTAACATCGACAAGATTTGATATATATATGATGATTTTTGTAATACTGTATACAGGGTTATATTCGCCCCGCTTTATTTTCGCCCTTTTGAACTTGCAAACAATTTTGCCCCATCTTAAATTCGCCCAATTACAGTTTTGTTTAAGAAAATATACTATATTCTTTAAATTTGCCCCGTTTTAAATTCGCCCAACCAAGGCTAGGGCGAAAGGGGCTAAAATAAAATGGGGGCGAAAATTTCCCTGTATACAGTATTGTGAAAAGTACTACATGTACTACAGTGTGCTGAATTCTTCTTGATATTTTTTTTTTTGTAAACACTTCCTTTTCCAAAATAAATTGGGAATGCAAACCATTGGAATTTTATTATCAATCGAAGTTATCCAAAACCAAATGCGAAACTGAAATCATTGCACAATGTAAAAGCAATCAAAAGTACAAGATAAAATATTCATCAACCAGTTGTCCAGTACTTACCGATGTCCAAGCCAGCTGCTCTAGGATTTTCTTTTCTAGGCCCTGTAAATGCTACAAACAGAACATATATAAAAGTTTCAATTATTTAGCAGCATTTCAAAATATAAGAAGCAGTTTTCAGGTACTGCACTTCAAGTATCCCCCTCCATGTATATTACATTCTACCTTCACGATTTCTTTGGTGAGTATTGGTTCTGCCTTGATGAAACTTTCTAGCACTTTGAAAAAGTCATATGAATGGAGACCAAAAGTTTTTATGATCCAAGGGAATGAGAATTTAGAGTCTCCTGCACAAACTGTCCCAAATGAGGCATTCCCTAAAATACAAAGGATATGTTTAAGGAAGCAAGCATAAAACATTTGTAATCTGCATTTCATTTCCAGAATTTAGCATATCATTTCTGACGACAAATTTTGATTTAATTTCTTTCTTCAAATATTTTGTTTCATTTCCAGAATTTTGCAAGTTACTCTTCGCCAACATAATTGTAACCAAGTAGGTGACAATGGAATTTTATAAGAATTTGTTTCCATATTGAAATAAAAACAAGAGGCCCATGGCCCACATCCCTCACCTGAGTAACTTTGGCCATTCTGTTATTTAACAGATTTTCCCATTTGTAATACCAATCTTGACCTTGCCCAATCCCAAAGGGCCATGATTTGAGCAATTTAGATTCTACACTAACCCAGGATGTTTCCACATAAATTTTTGCTTTTCTGGTCTAGTGATTCTTGAGAAAAAGATTTTTAAAGTTTTTTGCTTTATATTTCTATGTAAAACTTGGATTCCATATTGTAGCCCAACCCTACCCCTCGGGGTCAAGATTTAATCAATTTAGAATCTACAATATCCCAGTGTGCTTCCACATAAGTTTCAGCTTTTCTGGTTCAGTAGACAGTAGCTCTCCGAAAAAAAAATTTGACAGACCGCAGAGCTACAGTGCCACCCATTGTAAATACTGTATATTTATTGTACTGAATCTGAACTATAGCAATAAAACAATTATGAATATGGTTTGTTATTCACCAGAAAAATATCAATATTAACCGAAGCTTTGCCTTCAACAAGAACAATACCAGAAGAGTCCATAATTGTATTTGATCAAATGATAACAATCACGATCAGGTAATAACAAACATGATCACTTAATATCCAACATGATCATGTAATAATGAACATGAATACGTAATCACAAACATGATCACATCATCATGAATAACCAAGAACTCGATCACGTAATCAGGAACTTGATCATGTAATCATGAACTTGATAACATAATCATCAACTTGATCACGTAAAGGTGATCATGTCATCGTGAACTCGATCACGTAAACATGAACTCGATCACGTAATTGTGAACTTGATCATATAATCATAAACTCGACTACGTAATCATGAACTCGATCAAGTAATCGTGAACTCGATCATGAAATAGTGAACTCAATAACATAATTTCGAACTCCATCACATCATTGTGATCATGTGATCATGAACTCATTCACATAATTGTGAAACAAATGAGGATGGAATTTTTTTTCCAGATTAGTCTCCACAATACCAACTTTTTATTTTATCAAAAATACAATAAAATTTGCAATGCGGCTACCTCAAAACCAATGTGCGCGAACCTGAGAACCAGAATTTTAATTTTATGAAGCCTTATTTTCACCCTTTTGTACTTGCAAAAAATTTTGCCCTGTTTTAAATACGCCCAGTCAAAGTTCTGATTAAGAAATTATTCTGTGTTCTATGAATTAGCCCTGTTTTAAATCTGTTTTAAATTTGCCCATTTAAAAAAAATTGAAAGGAGTGAAACTATAACGGGGGCAAAAATTTCCTTGTATACAGTATATATATATCAAATACACAAGTTCTGAAAGACTCCAAAGAGAACCCTGCATTAGTATACTCACAAGAAGCCCCATATGTCATCATCACAATCTCCAGAGCACAGGCCAGGAGGGACACGTGGAAGGAGTCGATGTTCAGCAGCTTACTGAAATCTGTCTGAGAGAGACGTTCCCTCTCCTACAAAGTAGACAGGGATATCATTAAAACATGATAATTAGACCATACAAAGTTAATTCCTTGGTTCTCAGGCCCTTTTTCAAGAAATATGTTGAGGGAGGGAGGCTTTTTTTTTTTTTACTTTTAATTGCCCCCAAAACATGATAAGGCAGCTTTTTATATTGTACAAAACCTCAAAAAATGATGAGGGAGGTGATTTGTTGTTTTTATTTTATTGATTTAGCAATAAAAAGGGTCAATGAGGCACCCTTGGAAGAGATGAGGGAGGGCCTGAGAACCAAGAAATTAATTTTTTTTTGCCTGAAATGTTGACATTTTTTGAGTTATTTTTGAAATAACGTTGCTTGTTCTTTCAATGTTGTCAAAGTTTACTTTATCAAATATGGCATGATTAGAGAATATCTTACATGGTTAAGCATGGACTCCATGACTCTGTAGTAGAGTCGCTTGGCCAGGACGTATCTCTGTTTAGCAATGGCTGCCTGATTTCTGTCGGTCTGCTGTATAAAGCCATTGATGAACACTGTCTCCATTCTATTGACTCTCTCTTTGATGGCGGTCAGTGGGTTCTGAGAGCAATTCTACAAAGGAATGTAGTGATCTATAACATTGTAGATCACATAATGTTTGTGACACCTTATTTTCGTGAATAAGACATTGATTCTTCATAAGTGAGACAAAATTTTCACACATAGTGGTTATTGCTCTATATAATCCGAAGGAATAGTACAATACTATTATACGCGAGAATTAAATTTTGGCGCGAACACTGTCTCGTGTAATTAAGTAAAAATAAAGTTCTTGGGAATAAAAAATTGATTCATAGTATACATATTTATGATGGAAGTCAGTGGGTTCTGCTTAAATAAAAGTCGAATGAATGCAAATGAATGAATACAAAGTCCCTGTACTAAATATTAAATGTATTACACTTCCCATCTTAAATGCTAAATGTGACATCCAGTATAATGTACATTAAGGACCCATATATGATACCTAACTGTAATTCAGGAATTAATTTTAGTTAATAAATACATTTTATATATAAATATTTTACTCATTGATAGTTTTAAGTAGCATATTATGTCCAGACAAAAATGCCTTCCTAAAACGCTACCAAGAGAAACAGTAAGTAGACATGGCCTTAAAATTATGGGGGAAAATCTTATTTCTTCTTGTTACCTTGAAGTGAGCCAGAAGCTCAGGACTGGGTTCATCTTTTGTGGAGGACAGGATTTTCTTTAACTGCTGGATGGTGTTTAAAGCTGCTCTGTTATAAAGGAAAACAATAAGGATACGTTAAGCACTAAATACAGCCTGCTTTGAAATAATCTAATGTAGCAGCTATAAAAACTTACAATTTCTACACCCTTTAGATCAGTTCAGTTGTATGTGCCAGTGCATTCCTTTTAATTTCTACTTAAATATTGATGAAGAATTAACTGCACAAATGACATTCATTTGCCTTTAAAACTGCCATCACTGAGGAATAGGCTTTTTTAAATACATATATATACTAGTGTATTAATAATGCTCAGAATGGTGAAAGCAAACACAAAATGCTACAATGCATAACCTTAAACTGAACAAAAATTGTCTTTTTATCTTAAATACCATCAAAGTAACTCGTAATTAACATAAATGATAAAAATTCCAATACATAATTATTCAATGATAAATTCTGCACACACAAGAGTGAAAATTTTCAAATATTTATAATGAATTTTTTCACAAACTTAGTCAAAAATTAGACATTTTGATTTATCGTTATTTATCGAAGTATATGTAAATCCTCAAACTAACAAGCTTTAGAATAGGTATTAAACTTTTTTCAGAACAATGAGTAGTGGGAAAACTGAGAATCGATATATGGACCTTTCTACAATTGAATGATTAGGCATTGGAAGAGAATCTACCTGAGAGTTGCCTCTACAGAGTCTCCATTAACGGACAGTGTGTTTATTTTCTCTATCAAGTCACTATAATGTGTACAAATACTGGTAATTAAGTGAATAGTAAGAGAGATGTAAACTGGATTTTGCTACAGAAGAGGACAAGCCTTACCTGACAAGGGTTATGGGTGGTCCATCTGGTTCATCATTTCTTGGGGATGACAAATTACTGCAGAAGAGATTACCATAGTTGTTTTAGAAATACTAGTAAATATACAGGTTCATAAATTTATACACGTATCTACTGGATTTCTCGAACCCTCTTTACCCTACAATGTTTAAACTACATTTTAAGAGTACCTTTTACCATTATTACTGACTAATTCTAATGTTTACTTTCATATTAAACCACAATTTAATATGCATGGGGCAAAGATAGAAAAAAACAATTCAACAGTCACTTTGAATCTTAAAACTATTTTAAATCAGTTTTGTTTTGTTCCTCTGTATTTGTATTTACCAAACACAGATGTTTTGTACATGGATCTATATAGTGTATGCATTTAAGGTGTTACCCATTCTGTTCCAGTGGTTGTAGATGAGGGTCATTCTGTAGGAACAGTAGTTCATTCAAATCTCCTTTCTGTTTGTAATCCTTCTTATACTGGTCTGTCAATGTTGACAACTTAAGGAAAAAAAAAAGAAAAAGAATTAACAAATACAGTTAACTGAAAAATCTATGTCATCTTCTGATACATCCAAGTGTGTTGGAGTCTGTTCGATCTGTAGACATACTTTTTCCTATGTACATGTACGATTAATTTTCATTTTATACACAGTCACAATTTTCTTTGGAAGTTTTTCACAGCTGTTTTAAAAATTTATTTATAGATTTCTATGGAAACCAACAACAAAGTTCTTGTACATGTATATATGCAATCCTAATAAACCTACTGTGGAATAATTTTAATTCGTGGGGGTCAATGTTCGTGGGTAGGCAAAATTTTGTTTGTTCGTGGGGATGTAATTTCGTGGGTAACTTATATTTACAGAAGATGCAATAGATAAATGTTTACAAAATAAACGTTTGTCGGGTGTAAAGTAATGGATAAGAGTGACCTCGAAATCCAAGAACATTGGTCCCCTATGAACATTGATGATTCCACAGTACAGTGGATCCAGCTTACTCCAATAGTAAATTTGTCAGCCTTCTGTTATCAGTACAGCCGAATATTCGAAAAGCAGATTGCTCCATTTCAAGTCCAAACAAAGATGTATAGAGCTAAATGCATCATATTTCACACATTTCTACATGTACTGTACATGTATAAATATTATTCTACCATTTCATCTAAAGATTCTGATGATCAAAGAAACTTACTATATACCACTGAGACTTTTAATTAGAAATCAGTATGTGTACTACAGTACCTCCATGCCCTTTTCTCCTTGGAATAATCTCTGAAAACACGGCTCCACACTGTTTTTCTGCACAAGGACCACCTGAAATTAAATGTGTAAATAAATTATTGCCCTATCCCTTGACAATTTAAACAAAAGAGGGTCACTTATAATAATAATGGATGGCCATTGCAAATAAAAGAAAGATTTTCCATTTTAATAAATAGAATTCAAACCATTAATTTGACCTAAAATAACAAAACTTATGCCATACACAAGATACACCAAAAGTACAGTAAAACATGTTTATAGTAAACACACTTATCATGAATTGATGCTTACAGTATTGATTTTTATTCCTTGTGACTTTAAAATATATTGTAAACTTAATGTATAATACGTTGATGGTGTGACCGTTAGAGCGAGCACAGATACTTTTGTTGTTTTTGCTTTAGATTGGGCTCGTTAAACTGCACATAAACATATGGTGCGTCTAGACTCAGACGTCAAATAACGTCTTACGTAAGTTGCTTTACCAAAAAGAAGCCTGAACAGTGCTGAAATTTAATGAACATTTCGTTTACTATTTATCTTCAATATATATATCCATTCAATCAAGCAAGTTAACTTTTTGTTGAACTTTTGTCATAATGTAGCTTTAACAAGCAATGCATTGTGGGTCCAAAGTAACTATGGAAAAAAAATCCTGTGAATAAATGTGCAAAGTCTGAATTTTCTCTTCTCCCAGGCGTTGCTTTAAGAGCTTGCATTGACAAGCTAGTTGCCCTCGCTATAATTATGCTTATAATGAAGCAAAATTATCCGTCTCTGGCACTTTGTTATAAGCGTGCTTTATTGTATATTTGGATATACCTCTTCATAGGAGAGATCAAACTGTTCAGACAAAGTCTTCAGCATTAAATCAGACTGCCTCTCAGAATCCTCAGCAACTTGAACTTCATCTAAATTTGAAATAAAATTCTGAGTTATTTAAAAAAAAAAAAGGTTATTTACATCAATTAACCCAAAATTAAATCATGATTTTTTTTTTATTTTACATTATCTAAATAGCAATTTGTGAGCTGAACTTCTTGTTTTAACAAGTTTTACTCCAATGATGTTTTTGAATTTTTTAAATAAATGTGTATATACACTGTATACATATTTCCACTTCTCACATGATTGTTTCACTAACCATAAGGAGAATTCAGCTGAAAGCCTGGTGTGGTCCTCAGCACATATTCATAACAACAGACCAGGATATAGAAAGCCTCCACTATCTGTCCATCAGTCAGTAATCTCTCTGAAATAAGTTATAATCCATCTAAAGATATACTGGTAAGTAAAATGTTACTGCACTTTGAAGAATGCAGCCTATAAAAAGTGCTTCAAAAAAGGTATATAAAATCATTAAAAAAAAACCTTTCTCAAAAAGTTAATTATCATAGCATGTGCCATGCCTAATAAATTAGTTAAGAACTTAGGACTTTTCATGTCAGACACTTAATATTTTCATGTCAGATGTTTGTATACATGTAAACACAACTATGAATGGGATGCATGAATCGAAGATTTATTTCATTTCTATGTTGTTACTGATCAATAAATATCTTATAAAGTGTACAGTATATTCACACTGATAGCTAACACACTGCTCTTTGTTGTAAGCACATTTTAATGAACAATGCTTTAACATTCTAGCCAGGCCTTACCTTTGGCCAACAGAAACAGGAGCCAACAGAGCTGTTTTTTGTTGGTCACACAGTTCTCTGTTTGTAGGGGGATACTGCTGGTGTCCCTTGAAAGTGAAAGTAAACCGAAGGTTAAAAGTAGGTCACTACACATTGTCTATTCATTAAAGCACTGAGTTGTGTGATGTTAGCAATAAATAAATTTTAAAAAAGTTCTATAGAAAATTCAGCAATAGTTGCAGGTGATGAGTTTGTGTGCAGACACTGCAATGGAAATAACAGATGACAAAAATAATTTTTTTTTAATTTTGAATCATTAACTACAAAGTTTCCTTAAATCAAAAATACAAGTACAATAATACCCTCTCTGTTCTTCTTTAAAAATGGTAGAACACAACCTAATGAGAGAAAAAATAAATAGTTACAATAAGAATACCAAAGCTTGTGCTCATAAGTAACATAATATATTGTGACTAAAATGAAAACAAGTCTCTAACAGTTTCTTAAAAAAAATCAATTAAACCCCTTCCTGAATTAAAAAGTAGGAGGTGTATTAAAAGTGTATTTCAATAAGACACACATAAAATGAATGTTTATATCAATAGGAGACATCTGTGAAATAAAAAAAAATGTTTATTTCGTGGTGACATCTGTGAAATAAATGTGCCTTTCAATGTGACATCTGTGAAATTTATACATGTATATTTCAAATATGTTGACATCTGTGAAATTAAAATATATTTCAATGGGACATCTGTGAAAAGTATTTTTGGACACACAACAACTTTAGACAGAATTTAACCCCATCCTATCACCTTTCATGAGTATGAAACAAAGCTGACACAACACAGTACTCTTTCTCTAGATGTTTTAGGTGGAATCGCACGGCCTCACTTAAACAAGCATCACGGAAATGGTTCATCCACTTAAACAATACTGGCACACTGAAAAATAAAACATATAAATAAACCCTTAGAGCACAAAATCACAGAAGCCAATGAATACATCAGAATTTATACCTATGATAAATTAAAGTATGCAGCCAAACTGAATCTTTATCAAAGAATTCAAATAATTAAGTTTCATTATTTGCTGTAATATCATTTGTTCGTGTTACTCAGATGAAATTACAAAATTAATCAGCACTGACAATTGGCCAAAATGGGTTATTGACAGAAAATTATTCTTTTCAGTTATTACTACACTTTTTTGAACTCTTAACTGACCTGGTTTGGGATTTCTGTAGAATATCTGTCACAGTGATATCAGGCTTCTCTAAATACCCAATCTCTAGCTGAGGATCTGAGGGTCCATATGGCATTCTGATAGACAAAAATAAAATAAATAATTTTTTTTTTTTATGATTGATTGAGATGTCAAAAATTACAGGTTAAAAACAACTATTTTGCTATTGAAATAACCTTTTACTTAGTCAGATAAAGTACATGTACATTCACTTGAGTTACACAGCTACTTCATGTAAGTGTATATATATATGTCACATAAATGGATGTACACAAAAGAAAATGTCAAATTCAAATTAATATTACCTTACATCAATGGCTGCAATATATATAGCACACACTATTGCACTGGATTTGGATATCAGCTAAAATCAAAAGAAGTGGAAATTTAACAAAATAACATCCTCTAAAAATTATTACATTATTTTCTTGCCTTAATGCTGAATATTTCCCAAAACTTTACATTTGGGATGGTAAATTGGATAAATTTGTCCAACTGGTTAATCCTATTGTTTTCCCAACAGAGTATAGAACAAGGACGATCACAGGCACCTGAAGTATGGATAATACCCCCCCTTTTTTTTTAATGAAAAAAAATGTAACAGTGTATAATATCTCAAAAATATAAAATTTCCCCGTCAAACACATCTATATGTCGTTATATGCAAGCAGATTGTACTTTTTCTCACGTTTAAAGAATGGCCTTATTCGGTATAATAAAAATACACAAGGTAAGAAACAAAAGTTGTAAACAAACGGGGAACCCCTACTTCGAGACAGATTACCAAGGTAATAATTAATGTTACCTATCATAATTTTGCAATCACTCTGTCTGGGAGATGTTCTTTGATTAGTCTCTTTAACCTAAACCCCGCTATTAGCGTTTGATATGCCGTAATCAGACGATTTATTAATCGGATACATAAAATTTTCTCCATTGGCAGCGTTAAAGGAGGTTTTGGAGCTGCTTTTCTGTTTCGCCTTATCTGATTGGTTAGATATTTAAACTGTATTATAATTAGCCAATCAGATAAGGCGAAACAGAAAAGCAGCTCCAAAACCTCCTTTAACGCTGCCAATGGAGAAAATTTTATGTATCCGATTAATAAATCGTCTGATTACGGCATATCAAACGCTAATAGCGGGGTTTAGGTTAAAGAGACTAATCAAAGAACATCTCCCAGACAGAGTGATTGCAAAATTATGATAGGTAACATTAATTATTACCTTGGTAATCTGTCTCGAAGTAGGGGTTCCCCGTTTGTTTACAACTTTTGTTTCTTACCTTGTGTATTTTTATTATACCGAATAAGGCCATTCTTTAAACGTGAGAAAAAGTACAATCTGCTTGCATATAACGACATATAGATGTGTTTGACGGGGAAATTTTATATTTTTGAGATATTATACACTGTTACATTTTTTTTCATTAAAAAAAAGGGGGGGGGGGGTATTATCCATTCTTCAGGTGCCTGTGGGACGATTTGTTTGTACCATGGATCATAATTCATGTTACTTTATTTTTTTAAAAAAGATTAAAGTCATTTGGTAATTTTTTTAAAAATTATTTTTTTGATACAATTTATCAACTACTAACTGATTGAGAATGACAGGCAAATATTCTCTGTACATTATGCCTTATCTTTAAGATTAAACATATTTCTATGCAGTCTCTTTACAGTGAGCGCAGCGAGCGTCGCGTCGCGACTCTCGTAACTGCGAGCTCTAACGACAACACCTGGGTGAAGAGAAAATTCGGACTACTGCACCTTCATTCCATAGAATTTTTTTCCGCAGTAATTTTGACCCACAATGCATCGCTTTGTACACAAACGCTAAAGCCACATCTTCGCGAGAATAACGACAAAAAATAAACTTGCCTTGATTTAATGAATTTGTTGCAAGAAAAAATAGTCAATAAAACGGTTCTTCATTTAAAATCAGTCCTGTTCAGGCTTCGGTTTGATAATCCAACATATATATGACGTCATAATATGACGTCAGAGTCTTAGACGCGCCGAATGTCACGTGCCGTTTGATGAGCCAGATCTAAATGAAAACTGGATAAATATCTGCGCTTGCCCTAATGGTCGCACCGTCAACATATTATTTTCAAAAAGTAGGAAAATAAGTCCTTATATTATGACGTTTGAATATTCCAACTTACCTTGAATTCATCTTGACGTTGCAGCGACTCTAAAACACTGTTTGCTTTTGTCCTAACTGTTTTTGGTAGCTCCATAGCCGTTGCTAATCTTTCCAGATCAACATCAATCAAGTTTTTAAAGGACCTGCAAACATTAATTACAACATGTAATCAGAGACATATAAAACCGTTTTATATGTCTCTGATGTAATCAACGATTGAGGAGGAACCCAGGTCCCTTGAATCGCTAAACTGCGTAAGTTGATGCAGAATCTCTTGATAGCTAAATGATTATCTACATACCTTTATGAATTTATTTAGAATGTCTTGATAAAGCTAACGTGCGAGTACCCATTATTGCCGAGTACCCATTATTGCCGATTTTCGTTTTTACGTTTAAAAATCTGTCAAACGGTGGTTATTTGTAATTTTTTCGCAAGATGCATAAATTACACATTTTTTTCAAACCACTAATCGTCTTGGACAAAGAAAAGGTTGTTTAGAATTTGTAAACTCACCGGTGATATATCAAGTCTTGAAAAACACACTAAAATGCAGTCGTGCGACAGGACATGCCATAGAATTTTCGACTAGAATTCCACTTTCCTGATAGAATCAGTCATGTTTTGGTGAAAATAGAATGAGTATTTTCCTGCATGCAATAACACTAAACGAAATTATCCAAGATAATATTTCTACTTGCAGTATTTCACGAAAATTACGATGAGTCCGAAGCGTCTGCTATACGACGCCATTTTTGTTTTTAATCGGGAGCGGATCAAAATCCACCACACGCACCTGTTCTTAATAAGTCTGCAATTAGGTTATTTTTATCGATTTATTTTTGCTCATATCGCTTCAAAATTATATGGACAACTTTTTAAATTAACATAAAAAGGTGGAAGTGTCTTATTTATTTCTTTTTTAATAAAAAAAAATATTTATAAAAGGGGATATAAGAAAAAATACATAAGATCTGGAAATGGCATGAGAGTACAAAGACATATCCTGGATTCATCCTTGGAGAAATAATATACTCACTTAATAACTTGCTCTAATTGTTTTTTTTATCAAGAGATCACACAAAATAAATATTATGAAAAAGTAGAACCCAAGTCATTTTAGAGCTACATTGTACAAATGTTGGAAACTGAAACCTGGGGCTGAAGGGTCCAAAGCCTCTAGTCATACTTTATAATTGAACAAAATTTTTTCAAATAACAAATACCAGGGTTACCTTTAGCTATTGGCATACTGTAGTATTTATTGAACTTTTATGTAGTTATATAATCTATAAATATAAAATGACAAATGTACATGTTAAAATTTATAATTTCACAAAAACACTTTAGAAAATTAAAATGCTTTGAAGCTGTTTTATTTGTTTATCTTGCAACTTGTGAAACAGAAGCAATGTAGGTAACAAGATAACACCCACCCCAATGGTTTAGAGAGTACCTTAAAATTAAAGCTAAACAAATTCAAAATATTGTTTAAAATTTGTAAAATTGGTAATTCCTGGAAATCAAATGTAAACAACACAATTCTTATAGACCTAACAGTCTGCTTCTGAAGGGGGTAATAAATTGTTTACTAAAATAAATTTTAAAAAAAAACATGGATTGCCAATATTGTATACTTCATAGATCATAAAACATTTAATTTCTGGAACATAATGGACAAACTTACACAGTACTCTGTGTAGGTGATATGTTAATTTAGATTTTTTTTTAAAATGGAAGGCATAGGGAAAAAATACCAAACCAAAAAATTAGATTTGCATTGCAATCTAATTTTTCTTAGTGAAAATAAGTAAATTAAATATTAAAGAAGTCGGAATACATATTCAACTGAAGATTCCCTGTGTAGAATGCAGAAGAATAAGAAATGCATGTATTTAAAATTTTTATGGCTTATGATAGACATAAGAATTCTACTTACTGAGCCTAATTTAAGTGGAATGTAATAATAGTTCAAAAACATTTTTTTCCTTAGTACTAACAGAAAAGACAAGGAAACAAACACATGCTAGAAGTATTTCATTTACAAGCTAAATCAACATACATGAGTGTAACAGAAAATATTCAAATTCAACTGATATCTTTTTAATACATGAAAATAATTTTTCTTGCATTGACATAGATAGTAAATGCCTAAGTCCAAATTCTGTATCAAGCTTTGCAAAATGATACTTGTATATCTGTACATCAACAATCATAAGGTACCTTAGGCTAGTATTAACTTTTAAATATTTCCATCTTGTGCATCTGTCTTTGTGTCCGACACTGAGGAGGTCCAATATGTAAATCTTGTGCGACTGTCTTTGTGTTTGACATCAATGAGTGGGGACTATATAAAATTGACACTGGTGGCCTCGTGTAATTTGAATTTATTTGTTTACATTTTTAAAATCTAAATTTACAATTTTATTTCACAATGAAAAGAAAATATAAGGAATCACTGTCTAGTTAGTTAGCTTCACTCGTTATGCAATTTATTCCACATTTTCAACTATCATTAATGCCAGGACATACTCTACTATAAACTTGACAGTTATTTCTTAAATAACTATTGAAAATGACTGCCTTAATTTTAAATACAATGAACACATACTTTTCACAATTTTAGAATCAAAATGATTTCAATCACATATCCTTAAAGATAAACTTTAAGATGTACAGTTTACATTTGCAACTTTTTGACTACTCAATGTATAATATACATATATATGGAAACATTTTTTGAATCTAGACGAAAAATAGAGAGATAAGTTACTTCCATTTACAGTTACAATGTTTCTTTACATACTCCTATATATATTTTTAATTCTTCACATAAAACTGTCAAGCTTTAGTTTAGCAGCTATAGGCAGAGGTCTGTATGACATTCAACACCTTAAAAAAATCTTCAGATACCGTAGTCAATCATTTATTTGGTCATTGGCAAGGCAAAGTGAGGACAAGTACTTGATATGTGCCTAAAAAACAAAACAAATTTGGGATATACTTGTAGAACAGTAATCCAAAATAAACAAACAAACAAATAAGTTATTTTATTTGATTAATGATTAAAGTTATAAAAATTCCAAATTTTATTGCTAAAAATATTACGAACATTAACAGTGCATACTGAAGATTAGTTGTTAATGGTGCATACTGAAGATTAGTTGTTAAGAACTTTAATATCTTTAAACACAATTGTAACAGAAAATAAAAATCTACTACTTAACAGATTCATAGAACCTTTCCGAGTTAATATTATACAGTTATGGACTTCATAATGGTCAATATGTGGTTATAAGGACTAATGGCAAGTGATATTGACCGAAAACACAGGATGTCATTATACATATTTTACATGGCTTCGAGGGCAGCATACCAGAATATTTGCCCCAAGGTGACAGGAAAGCCCAGGAGTGTTATGTTGCCCAATGTCGAAGGCAGAGGGCGACATAACATCGAGGGCTTTCCTGTAGTGCTGTGCGATATTACCGGTTAACAGGTGTATCCCGATTTCATTCTTCACAATACATATCACGGTATTTTTTAGTGAATACCGGTTCAGGTTCTATATGCTATTAATTGTTACAAAAAAAGTTATTTCCCCTTTTCAAGTAGACTGGTATTGCCTGTCTTTACCGTACGCAGGAAATATCGGATATCAGACAGGCAGGCCAGTCTACTTTTCAAGGTAAAACATGGCTGCAAGCAACGTGAAGTTTGATCGAAACCAGAGACATGTCTGTCATGACCAGAGACGAAAAGACGACAACTGTTACATGAAAACCCTTCATGTTAAAGCAGAATCTGAATATTACAAATTGATTCTTAAAGTTGTGCCACAAAACACTAAGCTTGCCACTTGTGTACACACAACGCTGTCAGGCAGTTGCAATATCAACTCGAGAATACATGTAATTTGAGTTTGTGTTTTCATTTAACATTGATGAAAAGCAAAATTTATTAAAAATTTTATATTGTGATATATTGCAATACAAAATATAATATTGCAATATATCGCGATATGATTTTTCAGCCGCGATACCCAGCTCTACTTTCCTGTCACCGAGGGGCAAATATTCTGGTATTGCTGCCCGAGAATTAAGCCATGTAATATATGGTTTTAACATTTTAAACATTAAACCCAAATTGATCATCAAACATATTTATTGAACACTCTGTACAAATGTATCTAAATATAATTCCGAAATATCCCGTCCTGTTTCATGGCAGAATGTTTTCCGTATGCTTACACTTGTGTTGATAACCTTTGCTGTATTTAAGGAATTTTCTCAATTATCTTAGACTAATTGCTCTGAATTCAAATAAATAAATTGCAGAAGTTGTCCAGACTTTTTAATTTTCGCGGAACTGTTAACGTTTGCTTAGCAACTGCCCATGTGAATTGCCAACCCGGCGTATTAATATGCAGAATGATGCATGCGAGGGAACATAACTGTGTTTGGGAGGGCAATTTAACTGTTTCTGGTGAAATATAATTATATCTGGTGTGATTCAGCAGTTTTTCAGGGCATGTGGATAAAATATTTTATTTGTGATATAATGGGAAAACTTCTTCAAAAATGTTATATCATTATATTTTAAATGGTACCATTATACCTTTGCACATCTCTCATCTTCCTGAAAGAAGTTCCTCTTGACAGTCACAACATACTCTGCCATCTTGTGCGTATATTCTGGAAAGCACCAACTAGTCTTATGACACTGGTCTTATTCCGAAAACTTCTGAATTCACATGAAAAGGACCTTCAACAAATATAAAGAATCATGATAAATTCTTGAACACATATAAAGTAAATAATTATACCTTCACCGATTCCACATAAATGTGACTCTCAGTTGCTAAGTAATTTTTCTTCAAGGTTGATGGTTTCTTAAAGATTTCCTTCATTGCACGCAGTTTGTTGCATAATGGTTGGGATGGGGGAGAGGTCTAAGTGATTTGTTTCATAAAAATATTACAAATTATACCTAATTCAACAACATTTCATATTACTTATTATTATTAATAACCATCCAAATAACATAACCTCGCTAGATGTGACACCTGACCACAATACAAAACCTCTAAACTTGCAGTTCGGGTGCATTATATCAGGTGCAGGTGCGTGGGGTGGGGTTGGGATTTTTTCAATATAAATCTTAATGTACATGAAACACATAATATCAATACTTCTTATTCTTAAAAAATATCAAGATGACACTGACCAATGACATCCATTTACTGCCATCGATGTGGAAGTACGCCATGGGGCCCAAGCCTCTCGGCTTTGACACGGATCCCCTCCCACCATGTTGGAAGGAATATTTGAAGGCTGGTTCACGATCAAAGTTTACGCAAAAACTGGTTAAAAAGTGTTTGCCAAAGTTCTGCAGCCAATGAGGCATATACTTCTACTTCTATCATCGGTCATAATACTGCGTCCACTTGGAAAAATAGCGTTTCGGTCATTGTCAGTTCCGATAAAGCTGCAAAGCACATGCTCCTCCATAAGTTTATTTTTGCGCACGAGGTCGTAACCACATCGAAAAAAAATAGGTCACCAAAAATTAAAATAAAACATTAAAATTGCGTTTCTAATTAAATAATTTTACATTTAAGACATTTTTCTGTCTTTTATTGTCATGAATTTAAAAATGATTGGTTTGTTTTGCGATTAGTTGGCGAATAACGAGGAAAAGATATAAGCGGCAATAATGGGTACTCTACTTCCTGTTTATTGAAGGTCATGGACGGGGTTTATTTTTAGCCCAAAAGTAAGTCGAGATGGACTTGTTTCACATGAAAAATATATCTCATGTTAATTGAATGAACTTTGCAGAGATACATATAGAAATTATTTCAAATAAACTTATGTTTTGGATATGACAAAGAAAAATGTGGTATTTTTCGGCAATAATGGGTACTGTGACGTTAAAGCTTAATTTTACTCGCAGTTTTCACAATATCAGCTGAATATTTAAAATTGTTTTTAATTGTGAGCAGTAGACAATCTTAAATCCACGAAAGCTAAAATTCAATGCCCACTCTGAAGAAATGTATCTCTAATCTTCTTTACTAATAAAAAGTTCAGATTCTTATGGATTCATGTATTTTCTAGAAGTGCAAATACAAATCAAGCAAGTTCTCATCAACTATCATATAAATACACTGTTTCATTAAATACAATACTGTCAATGCTGAAAACAAAATAAGTAGATTACATACTCAATATCGTCCACTGATATTTCAGGGACTAATTGAGAAGCCCCGGTATCTTCCTTTTCAGACATGTTGATTATTTTTGTTTACATTCAACGCCATTCTCTAATTTCCCGCCATTTTTTATGTTCAGGGTTGAAAAAATGTTGTAGTTTCATTGGCTGATTTACGATCGCTGGATTTCGATTCCATGTCTTTTGGGACCGGGTTTGAAAACTATTAAAGACCCACCGTGAAACAGCTGCTCTGTCCACAGGTCTGTATTCGTGGCCACATGCATTTAAACCCGACTTAACACCACATGCACGGATTTTGAGGGGGTCGGGGAAGGGGGGGGGGGGGGGGGGGGGGGGGGGGGGGGGGGGGTACGGACCAACCTCAGCCCCCCGGAATTTACAGAGTTATTAATTGTATTGTGTTCTGGTATCAAGAGTTTACTGTCTTTGACACTACTAATTGTTACTGAAAATAATTGTTCTCTATTTTGGCAATATTATAAAATTTTGTATAAGGAGAGGACTATCTAAGTTGTTGTAGAACTTGTGTCTTATCCTTTTGGCTTTAATTGTCAATAAAATATGTTCAATTCAATTCAATTGTATACATCAATTCAAGAATAAGCGACCCTGGACCCCCCCCCCCCTCTTCCCCCTCCACGAAATAAGAATACGTTAATTTTTTGTTTTGCTTGTCAAGATATTTTCCTTCTTGTTTGATTCAATTTTTGGCTGGGGTGTACCCCCGTCCCCGTCCCCATCCCCACCCCTGGAAATAAATTCCTGGATCCACGCCTGCACCACATTTCTCACCTTTAGTATACATGTATTTCTATCTGACAGTTTGTTATCATCAGATACTTCCATGACATTGAAACACGGGCATTATGCAGTTCCAACTTCAATTCTTTGTTACGAAGCCAATGAATTTTTGCCTTCAATCACCACATAGTTAATAAACAGAAAGCATAAATAATATTTTAATGGAATTCTAAAGTATAAGCCTAGCAATTAATTACATCCAACTTAGAATGCTCTATCGTTAAAATGATAAATATTCTACAGACCTAGATTATTCTAACTACATCCAAGTCTTACTATATACACATACAGTATTTCTTTGCATTTTTTGTGGTTTGTGTAAAAAATATTGATTTGAGGGGATTTAATTTAATTTTGTGATGGTCAATAAATAAACTTTCAATTGAAAGTTTAACCTCTGGAGAAGGTCATGAATTTGCGAATCTCTACAAACTATGAGGGGGAGGCCAACTTTTTTTCAATGCCATCTTCTTTCAGTACCAATTTTTTGCAATTTAATACTATACATTTCCCTGATATCAATTCCTGTAGTATAAAAGAGAGAGGGCCAACCAGCCTTTCAATGAACATTTCCAATAGTAAAAGTAATGTTGGGAAAAATAGTGGGAGAAGGCCAGCCCCCCCCCCCCTCCGTTACTAAGTGCCTGGATTTTAATTCAGAACAAATTCATTATCCTTATCATTATCAATTCATCTGTGTCAACAGACATAACAATTCTACAGGATTTATATATGACAAACCATGGAATAGTCAATGTCTTAAAAGTAGCTCTCCCAGACAAGCACATTCCTGCGTATATCTGTCACATACTGGACATCAAAATTACATGTATATTGTCAATTAAAAATCACATACATGTGTAAGAATGTATATATAATAAAAAAATAAAAACAAATTTCCCTTGGGAAATAAGCACCAGTTTATACGGTATAGCATGTAAATAAAATTTGTCTTTCCAAAATATTTCTCTTGTTGGGGCTCTTGTTACTGGTTCAAGAATCTTCTAAAACTGGATCTGGATATTATAGGCAAATGGTCCTTTAGTTCACTTGAGGTGTTTAGCTAGGATCTCCGGCACTTGTTCTTCTTTATAGTTGTAGACATGGAAGTTCTTCCCCACTGCTCCAGATATCATGGCTGATAATTCTACAATTAAATCAAAATGACATTAAATTTATATATTTAAAAAGTTTTTTTCAGGTATCATTTATTTTTAAAGTTCCTTTCATTTCCAGTTTTAATTTTAAACAATAACAGATTTCTTAGAATTTATTTCAAAAGGAGTAGGTTGGTGCAATTCAATCCTTGTGTTTTTATACCCCTCGCTTGAAAAGTGGGAGGTTCAAGCGGGGTATAAATATACCTTTTATATCTAATTAAAAAAAACCGTCTGTGTATTTATGAAAAGGGGAATAATTAAATTTTCTCTTTTTTTTTTACTTTAAAAGAAAATTAGAAAATTGAGTTATTCCCCTTTATCAAATGTCGATAAAATTGATCAACGTTGCAGTTATTGACCTAATGCGGTGGTGCCTGAGAAATTGACTACTAGAATATGGAATCTGATGAATAATTAGTAATAAAAACTTAAATGGAATTAATTTTAAACTTACTCTTTCCTGAATCTGGCCGGAAGAGACAAATAATGGTTTTGTTAAGGGCAACAGCTCTACCTATCTCATACCCCACTCCTAAAGATGGCTGAGTCACCTCGGCAACCAGAACTACAACAACAACAAAAATGCTGAAAGTACATAAACATCTAGTCGAAGAGTTTTTTTTCTTTTCTCATCAATATTTGTCCTCCAAGATTTCAGGAAAAAGAAATTAATTTGGAATTTATTAATTCAAAGGAGTCAATTCCATGGGCTACAAAAATTATGTCGGATCAATATTTTCTTTTACATATCACTTGATTATTTTAACGGAAGATTAACCGAATTGAAAAGCTAACAATTGAAATTATATCGTACATATGAATCATAAGCATATTCTATCAGACATAATCACCGTACCATTACACTGATTTAACTAGTCTATATCCCTGTCATGTATATCTACATCTGTTAAACCAGCCTTCTCCTCATCTGTAAAAGATATTTACAGGTATCAAATCTTACTTTCCTTCTGAGATATCAATTTGAAAAATGCTTACAAGAAAGTAAAAAAAAAGAACATGTAATTAAGAAATTAACATTGCAAATACCGGGTACGAAAAGTTATCACGCAAGCATACTGATTCATCATAAATAATAACAAAAAAGACAGTTTTTCCTTATATTTACATTTGAATTTGATCCTTGATTTAATAAAAGAGAAGAAGAAGATTTTATTCAAAAAAAAAATAAAATAAAAATAATTTAGCATCCCCTTCAGGTGTATCAATTAATTTAAGGAACACACAGCGAGAATACATGCAGTTCTGTAATGTGCTGAGCAAATAACCTTATTGAGGTTATGAAGCTCTTACCTTATTTGTAATTTTATCTTAAGACAAAGACATTGATAATATAAATATTCAAAGGGTAATGCAAATTCCATACCGGCCTCCACAGTTGGACTTGCTACATGTTCAGTGAGTACAGTGCCATAAGACTTTAACTGGGTCACAATACGGAGGTACAATTCTGCATCCTGTCGACCCCCGCTTATACTACCAGAAAAGTAAATTGAGTGTTTTCCAGACATACCTAACATAAGTACAAAACACATCAATAAGCTACAATCATATGAAATATGGTCATGGTGATAGATCATTTTAAAGAACTACGCACGCTATCTCTAGATTCCCGCCTGCATTTACACCCATTTAATTCAATATCTAATAGCAATTTGGCCATAAAACCTTTCAATGGTAATTGATTAATCTTTCAATACCAGCGCTAAAGTTTTAGTTGTAAATTCTTTGAAATTAGTGAAAAAATAAGTATTTTTGTCGTTTTTTTTTTTTTTTGTCTATAATCATATCCCCCCACCTCATGAAACACACAAAAAGCTTTGGTTTTAAATTGTAAAATGACAGCCCATATTACCCCTAAAAAGGAATTTTTGTTTCACGGGGGATGTTTTGAAATATTTTCCGTTTTCCGTTGATTTCTATAGTGAAACAAGATATTTTGTGAAACAAGATGTGTTTGTGAAACACTATGCACCCGGCGACAACAAAGTAAGAAAAAAACTTTTTTAGCATATAGGTCAAAGTCCAGGTCACAAGGTCATTAAACTTGGTGTCTTTTGAAAGAAATTGATTAGTAGAGTACGACACCAAATATGAAGTCTCTACCTTTCATGGTTCAAAAGTAATGTATTTTTAGCATAAAGGTCACAGTCAAGATCACAAGGTCACTGACCTAGGTGTCATTTAAAAGAACTTAATTAGTGGAGTACGCAAAGTAAATATGAAGTATCTATCTTTCATGGCTCAAAAGTTATTGCGAAGGTTAAATTTTGCCGACAAAAAGCTATTTTTAGCATATAGGTCACAGTCAAGGTCACAAGGTCATTTACCTTGGTGTTTTTAAAAAAGGCTTAATTAGTGGAGTATGCATGCCAAATATGAATTCCCTATCTTTTATTGTTCAAAAGTTATGGCGAAGTTATAGTTTGCAGAAAAAACTATTTCTAGCATATAGGTCACAGTCAAGGTCACAAGGTCATTAACCTTGGTGTTATTTGAAAGAACTTCATTAGTAGAGTATGAATACCAAATTTTAAGTCTCTATCTTTCATGGTTCAAAAGTCATGACGAAGGTTAAAGTTTGCAGACAGACAGACAGGCAGACAGACAGGACAAAAACAATATACATCTCGGATCTATCGATTCGGGCGCATAAAAATACATTTTACCAAAATTATAGTGTTATCTCTCTTTGATTTAAAAAAAATGTTTTTTGAAAATCAATATAAATACATTGTATCTATCAAAAAATTTAAAAAATCATTCGAATATATTAACTTTTGAAAATTGATTTGGGGTAGGCGGGAGAATAATGCTATCGTTCACAGTTCTTTAACAAAAAAAGTTCTCTTCAAATCAATTAAATCAATTGCACCTATCTTCATATGAATTAAAGACAGGTATAAATGAATTAAACCTTTCTATGATTTGATTGAAGATAGCTAGGTCCATTGATTTGAAGACTGATATACGTACAATTAATTGAAGATAGGTTTAGATATTTGAATACATTGTATATGTTAATTTTGCGTTCCATATACATGTGCGCATCTGTGTGCATCTGCCAGTTCAATAAAAGTGCATGCCGTAATAGTCACCAGACATTCGTTTGTTCTGAGGAGGTGGTTAAGATATTCAATCTTGAAAATTGATAATACATGTAGCGTCTAAAAACAATTGGTTATTTTCTACATTGGATAATAAAAACGAAATATATATACGTAAAAATATAAGAGAACTACACTAATTACGAACTGTTGAAGTGATTGATTCAAAGAAATATTACGCTAACACACGTTTACAGTTAACGCTAACCATTTAAACAACATTTCGACTGCAAAATTAAGTAATACTATAGACAGTTGTACCTTAAAAGCATGCCCAATATATACCTTAATTATGATTTTTAAAAAAATACCTCAAAAAATGACTGATCGATACTGTTGACTGGAATTTTGCGAGAAGCGCTGACTTCACAGTTGATGGCTTACTTGAAAATGGGAAATGTACGGAAGCTCTATCTATATGATTTAAATATTTAGCTCAAAATTTAATTAAAAAAAAACAACGAGTTATTCCAAAGCACAAATAAGTTGTCCTTGAAGAAAACGACAACCACGCTACCCTCAACTCCCGTCCTTCACATGTCATTGACCCCAACACCGGTGTCTTTTTACATATTCCCACTTTTTTGTTATAAATTCTCAATTCTACCCATTCCCACTGGCAAATAACAAAAGACGTCTAGATAAATAATTTGTTTTTACAGTAATTAGACTAATAACATTCCCTCTTAGATTTACTTGTATTTTGTACATTTAGAGACAGAAAATAATCAATAGATTTATGAAAAAATATTTATTAGGGCTGGGATTTGGCCAGGGATTTCGCATTGCAATATACATGTATTGCGACTTCTATAACTATATTGCGATGTGTATTATTTATTGCAATATTTTCAAGGTAATTATCTCATTATAACTTTGATTTACATGCAGAATGTACATAACTATAATAAGTAACCAAAGGGGAAAAGAATCAAGTTGCATAGGCGTCGGAACCGGAGGGGGAGGGGGGGCTAGGAGGGCTTAGCCCCCCCCCC
>PRKT01000005.1:2416383-2435236 GCA_003671525.1 Saccostrea glomerata | reverse complement strand
CCCCTGGTTCGGACGCCTATGTGTCTTACCAATGAATACCTTAAATCAGAACAAATTCATCAACATCTATTCATCTGTGTCAACAGGCATATAACAATTCTACAATACTATCTGATCATCCATGGAACATTTATTGTCTGAGCTCTCCCAGACAAGCACATTCCTGAGCATCTGTCACACACTGTACATCAAAATTATATTGTAAATTTTAAATCACACGATGTATAAAATCACATTAACACACATTTCTTGTACAGAAATGAGCACCAGTTTATATATCAGTACTATGTGTATAACATTTGTGTCTCTTTTCCACAAAATTTGTTTGTTTTGAGGTCTGGTATACTGGGTAAAAATCTTCTAAAACTATTGCTGGACAAAGCCCTCCACATCATTTGAGGTGTTTAGCTAGGATTTCCGGCACTTGTTCTTCTTTATAGTTGTAGACATGGAAGTTCTTCCCCACTGCTCCAGATATCATGGCTGATAATTCTACAATTAAACCCAAATGTCATTAATTAAACAACTAAACGCTTTCTTGGGTTGATAATATGGGAATTAATGTTGTAGCTGTTGCAGAAAAAAGTGTGAGTGGGTTAGGTATTTTTTCTACAGTAGCTACAGTGTTAATTCCCATATTAAATGTAACAAAAAAAAATTCTTTGTTTATATTTATATCTGAGTCTGTACAAAATAATCATTAAAAGTAGGCTTTCATTGCTTTCATAGGTATAATCCATCATAATATGAAAGAAATGAGTTTGATTTACAAGACACTGTGTTTTGTTTATATAGTGGGGATAAAAACTGAAGGACCAGACCAGGATTTGAACCTGGATCCCCTTAATCTCCAGTCAGGTGCTCCATCAACTGAGCTCCTTGCCTCAACTTATTGAACCTGTCTGACTGCCACTTTCCTCCCTCCTTAAAAGATATTTGCCCCCAAAGAAATTAGCCCATTCTCTTCCCTGTCCCTGTCAGATCTTTAATCTGTCATTTTCAGGGCATGGCACAGGACCAAATATAACTTACAGGAGAAGAGAACAAGAGGCCCATGGACTACAATTTTCACAGAAGTCAATAAGGCACCCTGGTGTACTTCATCAGCAGATTTTTTCCCCATTATATTGTTATTATTCTTATGTTAATGACTAGAATATGGAACCTTGTGAATGAATAATAAAATAGACCCTGATAAAATGTAATTCATTTGTAAACTCACTCTTTCCTGAATCTGACCGGAATAGACAAATGATGGTTTTGTTTAAGGCGACAGCTCTACCTATCTCATACCCCACTCCCAAAGATGGCTGTGTCACCTCGGCCACCAGAACTACAACAACAAAATAAATGCTAAAAGTATGTAAACATCTAGAGCTTTTTTTCTTTTCTCATTAACTTTTGATCTTCAAAATTTCAGAAAAAGTTTAGAATTAATTGAAATTTAATTCATAGGAGTCAATTTCATGGGAACCAATTTTTTGCTGGTTTATGAGGACTGATTTCATAGATCACTTGGTTATAAGGAAAGATTAACTGACTGGAAACACTGACAAAATTATAGTTATATGTGAATCATAAACATTTTCTATCAGACACAATTTCCATACCATCACACTGATTAAGCCAGTCCATATCTCTGTCATGAATCTGTACATCTGTTAAACCAGTGCTATCCTCATCTGTCAAAACATTGATCATTCACAATTTAACAAATCTTACATAATTAAATTTCCTTCTGAGATAAATTAATTAAAGATGACGAATTAAATTAATTTTAATTTCCAAACCAGTCTCCACTGTTGGACTTGCTACATGCTCGGTAAGTACAGTGCCATAGGATTTTAACTGGGTGACAATACGGAGGTACAGTTCTGCATCCTGTCGTCCTCCTCTTATGCTGCCAGCGAAGTAAATTGTGTGTTTTCCAGACATATCTAACAGCACTTAAAAAAACATAAATATGCTACAATCAGTTGAAATATGATGAAGATAGATTAGACCGGTAAAAGCAAGCAATTTTGTGAAGAAAAAAATGTTCACTTTGGAACAGGAAGGGGATGGGGGGAGGTTAGACCTTTTGATCTCAGTGACAGTCTGAGGGTCTCACATAAAGTGAAGCCGAGAATAAAGTTGACTTTAATTAAGTTTTATGGCCTAAGTTTTATGGCCCCCGAGACAGGATTCAGCCCAAACAACCCTTGATATCCTTCAATTCTATAAAAGTACCCTACCATTGCTAACGCATAGCTGCCATTGCTTGGTCAATGGGGTGATTTCTATTGACTTAATAAAATTGCGGATTCCTTATTGAAAGAACAATGCAAACAGTGAAACACACGTGTGCGTATCGCTTCCGTCAAACCTTCAAAAAATTTGAAAGAAGACAATATTATCGACAATTGTACCTTAAAAGTATGCCTTATATATAGGTTATAATTAAAATGATACCTCAAACGACTGACACTGTCTTTTAACACAGCAAACTTAATGAAAACACCAACAAAAATGCCGCGATTTGTTACATATGGAATGCCGATCCCGATCGAAAAAAATAAATTTTTGAAATGACCAGAGACCTATATGTTTATATATGTTTATATAACCTGAAATGGTACCTCATTTTTTGTATATTAATTATTTTTTACTCCCAGTATGAATGTTTTTCATCCTTTAGTATTTCTATCTATATATAAGAGTTTATCAGCAAATTAATTGATACCTTGCAACTCCAGTTGGATTTTATCTTTCTTTTCAATATAATTAATGTGTCCTGCACCGATAGACAAAATCTGTGCTTGAATGTAAAGAACACAGAAAACGGTTTATTCTTAAGGGTCAGAATTCACAGTAAAATATATTGTATGTACTGCATTGCTCCCTCATTCTGTTCAATGCACAAGGTTCATAGTGGGTGTAATATAGGTCAACAGGAGATCGATGCTTACTTCTTCTAGGCATTTATCCCACCTTTGAAATTTCCCATGATCCAATTGTTCATGCCCTGAACACTCAATTGTGTTGTTTATTGGAAATGGAGACCAATCATGGTTTATTATCTCATTTACTTTTCAAGTTTTCTCTGTAACTTCTTATCAATATACATGTAAAATGACCATTAACAACCATATACTTCAGAAAGCCTCCTTTCCTTGTGTACATCTTTTCTTTTACTCTTTAACAGGATTTCTGGAGTTTTCAGAAGTTTTGTGAAGGGACATCAGCATGGTAAATAACAGATTCAAATCCTGAACTGACCAAGCCTTCTCCCTGCCTATCTTAATTGCATCACAAAACCTGTGTCAATAATGTTAAATAATAATGAAAACCAAAGAAAAATCCTTTAATTTGTAGTTTTATTTCAATACTTTAAACTTGCAAAAGATTCACCCACACAGTATGTATTTATATTACATACCTTCAGTCTACAATTTATACATGAAGTTATAAATAAGCTATATTTTACAAATATATTTGTATCAATAGATTTATACGATGAAGAAAAAAAAAATATAGGTTGTCTGTGCAAAATATGCATCAATGTTTCTTTTCACATGCATTTTCTGTTACACAAAATGTATGATCCATGCCACATTAAGATAGGGCACTGTATCAGATTACCACTAACAACAGAATGCATAACTTATGTAAAAAGTAGAGGAATGACATTGAAGATATTAACAAACCATACCTACTAAGTGCATCTCCTGAATACTTTCAAATACATGTACAAGTATTAATTTGCAAGTGTCATGTATGAGTAAACATTTACCACACAAATTCTACCAATGAAACTGATACAGGGGTCATGACCCCAAAGTAGAATCACTTCAATGGTCAACAACAAAAAAAGATTTATTAAAATATGATGATATGTATGCTTAACAGAAACATTTAATGAGCTAAGCCTCAGACAAGACACATTGTCAAAAAACAAAGAAAAGTTAATGAAAAACTAAAAGATAATATATACATACAGATGTTATGTAATATTAATTTTCTTCTTAACGTTTGATTTTTATTTTTTTTTAAATTAAACATTTGTGTGTAAGTTTTAATTTGTACAGTTTCCAACAAGACAGAAATCAAATAATGTACATCAAGATGAAACATGTATTCTACATAAAATGGATTTCAACAGACATCCAATGAGTTCAACATAACATACCAAGATTGTAAATGTAAATAATTTTTGCTTTAAGAAAACATACATGTAATACAATAAATACAAGTCCAACACGATTTGATATAAAAATATCAAAATCTATTAGTAGTCTATGACTCAAATTTTTGCCATACCTTAAAATAATACTAAATTTAAAATCAATTACATCGTTCTAAAGTCTGTGGATATTACACTTGTATGTAAAAATTTTACACATTCTTTGAGAAAATTCAAAATATTGAAAATTTAAAAGAGCAAACAATTTTAATATATAAAATCACACTAGTTTGTCTGAACTGAAAAAGTTGTTTAGTTAAAGTGCATGAAATTCAAAAGAAACCTTTATCAAAATAATTAACCATATTATCAAAAACCAGAAGTCTCTGTCGAGACTGAAGCTCTACTGGTTTGTACTTATAGCAAAGGAAGAGAAAAGTTCTTAAGCAGTTGGGAATTGAAACTTTACCACAGCAATAAAAAGAATAATGATCCTTGATTAAGTCTCTTTATGTTCTTAGTATAGTCTACTTGCATGCCACATTATATTATAATCAGACTTAAACTGCTGGAGGAGTAGCATTTTGAGAGTTTTTAACAGAAATTTCTATTTTTAGTTACCATGGCAACACCGTTCATCGAAATCAAAAACCGATACACAGAACCATGTATCTTAGTGTAGTCTACTTGTGCGCCAAGTTATATTGAAATCATACCAAAACTGTAGGAGGAGTAGCATTTTAAAAGAATTTCACAGAAATTTCTATTTTTAGCAACAACGGCAACACCGTTCATCAAAATCAGAAATCGATACACAGAATTATGTATTTTAGTGTAGTCTACTTGTGTGCTAAGTTATATTAAAATCAGACCAAAAATGTAGAAGGAGTAGTATTTTGAAAGAATTTCACAGAAATTTCTAATTTTAGTAACCACGGCAACACCGTTCATCGAAATCAAAAACCGATAAAAAGAATTATGTATCTTAGTGTAGTCTACTTGTGTGCCAAGTTATATTGAAATCAGACCAAAACTGTAGGAGGAGTAGCATTTTGAAAGAATTTCACAGAAATTTCTATTTTTAGTAACCACGGCAACACCGTTCAGTGAAACAAAAACTGATACACAGAATTATGTATCTTAGTGTAGTCTACTTGTATGCCAAGTTATATTGAAATCAGACCAAAACTGCTGGAGGAGTAGCATTTTGAAAGAATTTCACAAAAATTTCTATTTTTAGCAATAACGGCAACACCGTTCATCGAAATCAAAAATCGATACACAGAATTATGTATCTTAGTGTAGTCTACTTGTGTGCAAAGTTATATTGAAATCAGACCAAAAATGTAGAAGGAGTAGTATTTTGAAAGAATTTCACAGAAATTTCTATTTTTAGTAACCACGGCAACACCGTTAATCGAAATCAAAAATCGATACACAGAATTATGTATCTTAGTGTAGTCTACTTGTGTGCCAAGTTATATTGAAATCAGACCAAAACTGAAGGAGGAGTAGCATTTTGAAAGAATTTCACAGAAATTTCTATTTTTAGTAACCACGGCAACACCGTTAATCGAAATCAAAAAACGATACACAGAATTATGTATCTTAGTGTATTCTACCTGTGTGCCAAGTTATATTGAAATCAGACCAAAACTGTAGGAGGAGTAGCATTTTGAAAGATTGTTTACAGACAGACAGACGGACAGACAGACAGACAGACAGACAGACGGACGGACGGACGACGGACGCATTACTATCGCATAAGCTCTTCTGGTCTCTGACCAGTAGAGCTAAAAATTAACAGAGAAACTGTTCGTACACACAAAAAAGACAAGTTCCTATATCCAAATTGCATTCTCTGCAAGAAAAGTGACTTCGATTTCTATACTGTATATACCCTATATTCTGTCTGAGGAGTTTCTCGTTCCGTGACTGTGACAAATATTGTCCATATATGTGCATGAATTCCTTATTTAGTGTTTTCCTATATGATACATCACAGGCAGACATGTGTTCTAATGAGCTTTATGAGTGTTTTCCCTCCATGCTGGACCATTGCTGGCATCTCAATGAATGGCTGTAACAAATCTAGTCCACTTTCACTACTCCATAAATCTTGGTGACAAACCAGAAACAGGCAAAGAAACCAATTGTTCCTATGTAAAAACAAAGAATAAAAATATTATGCACAGAAATGCATTACATTTTGATTAGGATACAACTTGTACAGAGGAAAAAATTGTGAAAACTCCCTCCCTCAGTTTTTAAAAATAAGTTGCAATCAACATCAATTTGGTGCTTTGGTGCTTTACATGTACTTGGTAAAAATAGTAACTCACCAGTCAACAAGAAGAAAAGGAACACAATGATAAATGTGTAACCGAAATAGAGGAAGGTACTAGCTGCTCCGTGTATTTCCAGCTTGGAGACAAAATAGTGAATACAGTAGCCAAACAGGTACACTGCTGTAAAACCACTGGTCAGGAAGGAACGCCACCACCAATGGTAATCCTACAAAATAATAATCAACAGGTTATCTTTCATTGATTCAAATGTACAAATGTGCAAAATCTAGGAGCAAATGACTTCATTGATATACAGTGTACTTAATTTATTTTTCACATTTAAAATGAAATACTGTATACTAAGGGCGAAACGATTACACGTGTAAACGGCGACGTTTCGATTAAATGCTCTAAACGTTTACAGTTTGAGTAAACGTTTACACGAAGGTCATTATCAATGTCTATCAGAAATAAAGTTTAACACAAACATATTGTTTTATTTCATAATTTACAAAAGAAACACCGTCTTCATTTGATAACCAACAATCTAAACCGGAAACATATTGAATGAAAATATCTAAAACCCGATACGGGCTAACATAATTAATTCCGATTTCCGAGTTGCTAATACTAGCGATGTTTTACGACACTTGAAATATAAAACTTGATATATTTTGATTAAATAAATATAATACATTTTTCACAAGTCTTTGAAAAGTTTCAATACAGTCAGCAGGTCTTGTTTTACTTTTTTCGAGATTAAAAGATCCATCTTTACAATTATTTTTTCTACGTCCGGTAACCAAACAAACCAAGCAGTTGGGTGACGAGGTCGTAAGTGAATGAAATTAATGCGCCTCAAATTCTTACGGTTAAATCACAATGACCAACAATAAATTTGTAATAACAACTCATACTTATATTAAAGTGAAAGAATTGATTATTAAATTCGAGTTTCATGAATAAGTAGCCAAAAAAATCCAACATAGAATATCTCCCGTTTAAACGGTACCGTTTCGTTTACTGCTATCCGTTTAAACGTTTACAAAATTCAGTAAACGTTTCACCCTTACTGTATACAGAGGAATTTTGACCCCGTTTTATTTTCGCCTCTTTCCAGGGTTGGGCGAATTTAAAACAGGGCAAAATTTGAAGAATACAGTACAATTTCTTAAACAGAACTGTGACTGGATGAATGTAAGATGGTACAAAATTGTTTGTAAGTGCAAAAGGGCAAAGATAAAGTTGGGCAAAAATAACACTGTATACAGTATCTCTTTAAGTTAATATGCTGTATTTTAAAGACATCATTTAATGAGGTACAGCCCTGCAGAAACTAAAACTTGTTGAAGCCTTACTTCGGCACAGAGATGGAAATAACACAGTAGGATGGTGGCCTCTGAACAGGTCACGATAAGGATAATGAAAACTAACATCAGGAATCCAAACATGTAGTAGGTTTGCTGTGACCTGAAAGGTTAAAGTTATAAAATGAATCTTGGAACATAAACAGCAGAGATGGCAATTATAACTGTTGTTTAGCTTTACACATTCTATTTAAGGACACATATAAAGCAAATTTTTCTTTTTGAAAGTATTGTAACTATTAAACTCAGAACATTTTTTTTAATCTTTTGAAAAATTTTCTAACACAGGCTAGCACACAGACTCTTTTATTTGGCAACTCAATGCCCATTAATGCAACTTCAATTCAGCGTTAATTCTGCATTAAACAATCTACTCTAGATAATATGTACATGTATATAATTCTAAACCTGGTCAGAAATTCTTACCATATACTATTGAGAATAAAGAAGAGTTGGATGAAGATGCAACCAAATGGTAGTACACCCCCCATCAGTATTCCGGGGAGGGGTCTGGTGTAAAACGACTGATCTGGAATCTGGCGAGGGATCTGGTTTGTTCTGACAGGGTGTTCAATAGGCTGAGGGAAAAAAAATTAAGCATGTAATCTAGGATTCAATGAACTAAATGATTGATGTGAACTCATATAAACATTTAGACTTAACAGTTTTTTTATGCAAGGGATTTATTTTTAAAATGGAGGTTTTTTTTTTTTGGATAATTTGTTTGTTTTGTTTTTTTTTTGCAAAATATATTCATATGAAAATAACCATTATAATTTGCATCATAGTTACCATATTCAGGTTATTCTGTAAATTTGTATTGAAAATGAGGAAGGATGGGGGGCAATTTTTTTCAAGATCACAAAAGGTGGAAACAGATGAAATACATTGAATCAACAATTCTTTATCCACTACTTACCCTCTTTTTGTATCCAAAATATGCCCCTACAAACGTGAGGGGAACTGAAATACCAAACCACAAAGCCAGTAATGCTATCAGTGTAGAGAAAGGAATGGCAGCACTACTTCCTTCAGCCCACAGCACGAGATTCAACAGGAAAAATACCCCAAATACGGTTCTGTAACAAAACATAATAACTTACATAAGTACTGGATTAAAATAAATGTTAAAGATGACTTTAAAGATATCATTGTAAATTTCAACCCAGTCCCAAACGTGCACAATTCAGATTGTTAAAAGACTTCTATAAAAATTCTGATATGCAATTTAGTAAAATCTCCTACTCAGAATAAGAAACATTACATACTAACTGCAAGATACATTACTTTTAGTACTTCATACAATATTTCATCAGTTTAAAATGTTGCAATTAGTCTATAAATTGTACGCAAAATTTTTGAAATTCAACCTACCCAGGACAGAGGAAAGCTGTCAGAATGACATTTGACTTCCACTTTTCTCCTCCAAACACTGAAATAAAATTGAAAAAAACATTGAAACAATCAATGTAAAAAAAAATCTGTGCAAGTAATAACACCTGCAAAGTAGGACTCTCACTTCTGTTGATGCTTGAGATAAGTCAAGTCTTACTCTTATAGATTCTAGCTGACACATATCCTGCTGGTGTTCCAAGACAAACATAGAGGACCAGAGTACAAGTCATCAGCGCTCCTCTATTGGCAGGGGATAAGAATCCCAGGCAGGCAAAGACTGAAATGATCATAATTCAAATATATAGTTGCTTTGAATGGAAAAAAAAAACAATGGAGGGGTTACTTTTCAACTGTATTTCAGTCTAAATAAACTTGGTCCATTTAGGATCTTAGTTAAATTTTTGATTTTCCCAGAAATTGGTTTCTCTCAAAAGGTAATGATATATTTTGCAATATTAATTCTAAACATATCCGATAAAGCAATATAAGAAAGACAACTGCTTACTGAGAGTTATAAACATCATGAAGAATATTTGGACACCATTTCCATTCAAGACAGCCAGCATCATTCCTTTCCTTGGGGGTCTGAAAACATCTCCATGGACAAGCTTCCAGCCAAATTCTTCTTGGGCATCTTCCTGTATTAAATAAATACATTATTTTTTTATTAAATCGAAACTAAACAAAAGTATTTCAAAATTCATTCCTAATTCTTTTATTAATGGAAACACATTGTTTTCTTAAGAAGATACCTTCTGGGTAAATTGGTAAGAAATGCATCCAAGAATAATCAACAGAAAGAAAAAACTCACGGAATTGTCCATTTGGTTGTATCGAGCAATATCCCTGTGGAGGGTTCTCAACATGATCATAGCTACCATACCAGAAAGGAACAGCACAATCACCAGCGAGTTCATGATGCTGTAATTATTAAAATACACCTCATTTAAAGAAAAATCAAATTCTTCCATGGTCATGTTAGACAATGAGATCAACTATTTTTACCAGGTTTGCTTTCTGGGCTTAAAAATTAAAAATCTCTTCAGTTCCCAAAATGGGAACACCCATGTTAAGATTGTAGGTAACATTATTTTTCATAATTTATTTGAGAAGTATGAAATACAGTTAATTACGCAAAATGAAAACATGCAACATGGTCATTTACATGTACATGAACAGTGCCATGGTTGGATTATTCCTGCCTCATGACCCATTCCCTATAAAAGACTAATTAATAAAGTAAATACCTAAACCACTGAATGTTGGAATGAGGCATGGACTCCAAGATGTAATCCCATCTGGATGACCACTTTACTGGACTGGTCTGCAATGAACGAAAAACATATTTGTATAATGTTAAAATAAGTCTCTTCAATTCTTAATACAAAACACATGCTTTAAAATCAGGTGTTATTGAATAATGACATTTATGATTTAACTCTTCTGTGGCAAAATTTTTACCTCCCATGTCACCGAGTATGTGTAGTTCATCTTGAATGGTTGATTCACATTTGCTGGGATGCCCATGGGGACAGTAGTGTCATCACACTTGAAGGGACCTTTCTCTGGATATTTGATACTGCAAATAATAACATGATTTCCTTTTTGTTCAACTTTCCAGTTTCATAAACCTTAAAGCAGTAGCGATAGGAACATGATAGTCCAAACTATGCATTTTATAACTTGTTACAAATACTGAAATGTATATCTGTTTTGAACAAGATTCTGTATTTCGAAACCTTAGGTTCATTTGTTAAAGCATTTAAATTGCGATCATCATCAAAATTGAAAGAACTGAGCCTTTAATTGGGAAACTTTGCCTCCAATTAAATTTTATTTTTACCTTCTAGGAGTAACCTTGGCTGACACAATCCTTCCCCCTATGCTTCCAAAGCTGCTATCCCATTCAGAGTCTGCTGGGATGTGGTACATGATTTTTATATCCAGATGGTTGAAGACGTAATAGGTCTCTTTTTCTGTGTATTTACCCTGAAAATGAGACCAATATTTGTAGGTTTTCAAAGAAGAATTTTAAATTTGAATGACTTTAACTCTTACAAAATAATGTAAGGAGCATTATTAACTCTCATATAGTCACTATTTCACAGATATTTCAAATCAACACAAAGCTGTCTACTTTAAAGGAAATAGGAAAAATCATAAAGGTTTCTCTCTTTTTACTTATTAAAAATTTCACCAGTCATTTTGAAGAAGAATTTGACATACAAATTGACCATTTCAACATTCAGATCTGATACTATAGATTCCTTATTTTCCGTGAGTACTTTTAATCGTGAACTGGGTCTTTAACGTCAAATCGCGAGAATTATAATTCGCGAATGGACGGTTGATCAACAGAATTTACATAGATTTCAGCACCATAAAAAATAAAAGCGAGTAATATTTTTTCAGGAGTGACGCTTCTCGCAAAATTACGCGGAAATTAATTCCTCGTGTATAATTAGGAATCTACAGTAAGCTCTTGCATAAACTCTACTGAATTCAAATACAAACACATTACTTTCACTCGAGTGGAACATTATCAATAAACAATTGCTAAAATGCACAGAAAAAAATTCTTACATTGATAACACATGCGTCTTTTCTTTTTCCTTCTTTTGTCACGAAGCAACCAATGGGGAATCCCCTGGAGCAGTATTTCTGATTGTTCTCCACGTCATAACACCAAGTAATGGGCATGTTATCAACGATCCTGTAAAAAATAATGCGTAAATAATTACAACACTGTAAAAACAAGTGATAGGCATGTTATCAACGATCCTGTAAAACATGATGTGTAAATAATTACAACACTGTAAAATCAAGTGATGGGCATGTCATCAATGATCCTGTAAAATGCAATTTTGTGTTATTAAATACATGTACATTGCATGTTTTATAATAACAATTTCTAAACTTTAACTCATTAATAACCGTTACTATCCCACCCCCTATTTTTATTGTTCAAGAATATCAAAATAATTTTCAACACTTAACATTCTATATACTTATGAAACAAATATCAAAACCCAGAAACACACCAGTGGTGGTAGTAATTGTTGGCTATTCCCTTCTTTAAGAACTTCAACCTCTCCTTATCCTCGTGTCTATTTGGGTCATAAGACTTCTGACAAACACTCTTGCATGTCTCCTTCTTCATGAAAGACAACTGTAAAAAAAAATATTTTTTCAAAATTATTATCCTCTGTTTAAGGAAATGAAGGTTACATGTGGTATTGATCTTCATAAGTGTTAATGCAAAGATGTAATGTTCATATTTTGTATTTTGATAAGGTCAAATGAAAGGTCAAGGTTAAAAAAAAAATATGCAGTTAAAAAGTGGCCTTCAATATGTATCATCAATTTATCATATATGATGTTTGATAAAAATATCTTTAATAGTTTCTTTGAAACTGAGCTAATTGAAAAGTGTGATGGAAGGCAGACATGACAAACACTAAAGGTAACTCTTGATGGATCGAACTTCGATCTCTCAAAGCGAGTCTCCAGCCTTGAATTTTCCCCCTATGTAACTAAGCAAATTTACTCTTAATTTCTCTACCTCTTAATCTTTTGAAACCCTTGATTGCTTAAAGTCAAAATGTAGTCCCACTATGCATATTCTATTGGAATTTACCCGTAATACTTCAAAGTGGCTATGTCTACGCAAGGTTACATAACTAACACCTTCACCTGGACATTTCAATGCCCCAGGCAGTAGACGCGGTATCAAGGAACAGGATGTTTTTTTTTCTGGTGACACTTACAGTGCAAGGTCATAATTGATTTATAATTCATCATATTTTGCCTATCTGCTATTAAAATCATTAATATTGACTGTCTTAAAAATTATTAAAGACGCAGCGAAAAGTAGAAATTGATAAAAAGAAGAGACACTTATTATATTATTATTTCGAGTAAGTGTCAAAGTTAGATGAACAATGAAAAGTCAGAAACTATACATAACAGCCTTAATGTCAATATGATGACTATTGATGGAAAAATACTTATACAAGGGTCTAGAATTTTTTTTATAACTCACTTGCCCAAGGGCAAGTGATACAATAAATTTTACTTGCCCGCCGAAAAATATCACTTGCCCAACAAAAACATGAAAAAATCAAGTTTTAAGATTTTATTGACATTATGTTTATATATCCTGGCATTTACAGGCTAACATTTTCCCCATGGTTCAAATAATTATGTGAATATTTTCCTCCAATTAAAATATTTATGCTATTTTTAAAAATTTAAAAGTCTCTGATATACTACAAATATAAATAAGCTATATTGCATTGTATTTTTGATATAGATATATTGATACACTGTATGCTATATTGAATTATATTTTCAAAGTAAAAATTATTTTTCAATGGATTATAACATTCATTTCGTTAATTCTACCCTTAATCATTTAAATTTCAAGAGTTATAGCCCTCAAATCACGTTCGTATCGATTCCGGGAAATCGAAAGTGTACCGTTTTCGGTTTTTCATTTATACAGCAAAAAAGTATTTCCGGTAGTGATAATGTACATTTTGACGAGAAACGCTTCATACCGCTTCACACAACTGACTAGCTAAGTAAATTCAAATCAATTTTCAATCAAAACTTGTGAAAAGAACAACTTTCAACAACAAAAGTGTCTACTGTCAATTATTTTTACTTTCCCGAGCGGGTGAGCATGACCCGCGATCGTACTTTCCCGTACGAATTTTTACTCATCCCGGGCAACGGGAAAGCGTAATTCTAGACCCCTGCTTATAGATCATATTTTGTATCAACATGTACAAATAGTCAATGTCATACTAGACACAGTAAAATGTAATAAATAAATATATGTATGAAATAACAATATATATTTTTTCTTTGCTCAGTTTAATAAAATGTTCACCTAAAATACGAAAAGTATCATAAGTTTACTTAGAGTACAATGAGATACAGAGAAATTATTGTAGGAATAAAACTTGTGCATTCCAGAAGCATTCTACAAACAATTAGTGGGGAAAAAACTCACGGAGTAAGGAGAAGGCCTTATCCTTTCACCAAACACAACTTGACCTAAATTTTCCACAGGAGAATCAGATTCATCCACAGTACAGAAATCAAACCTGAAAAAAAAGAAGACATTTAAGCCTTACCGTCATGTATTTATCTCACTACCTTACAGTTACACTACATAACACTGGGTTGGTACAGCCAAGAAACAACATATTAAGCACCTTTCCTGGCCATTTTCAAGCACTTTAGAGGAATTTTCAAAATTGAATAACGCAATCGTGCAAAATATTTTTCCCCAAGTTCTTAATTAAACTTATACCGCTTATCAAGGGATTCAAGCTTATACTTTAATTTTCATACATTTATATATAAAGACAAAACAAAAAAAAAGTAAAATAACTAAGTAACTGATCCTTACTTGTGATATTCATAAGGCACAATAGTTTCCACTGAATTGAGTCTGTTTACATATATTGGTATCTCAGACTGAAAAAGAAAAATATAAAACATGGAAAAACACTGATACAAGGTGTTATAACTGCAATCAATATTTAAGACATACATAATTTCATATCAACTTTATGCAACTTTGCAAAAACTTTTTTGGACAATTCTTTTTGTGTATGCGTGTTTGCTTTTATGACACAATCATCCATATCTATAGTAAGGTTATATCACTTATATCAAGGAGAAAAATGTTCCTCACCAATACACGTTTACCCCCTTAGAATTAACTGCTTTCTCCTTTCTGAAGAAATGGGCGTGTCAAGCAACAACCCTTGTTCATGAAGAAAGCTCAGCATTTTTTACTAAAATGCAAAATTTTACCACTTGTATGTGCTTTATTGTATGCAACTTGTAGCTATGACCATTAAATTCTACCACTTGGATGAATTTAAGAAGTAAATGCCTAATTTTTTGTTTCATGATGTGATCAATTGAATGGCTTGCATGATAATTTGCATAAACTGATAAACACCTTAAGTTTGATGTTTATGCATAAAAATATCAAGCAAGCCAATTGACTGATCATCATGATGAAACAAAAAATCTGACAGTTATTCCTTATCGTTACATGTTCTTTATTCCAAAATCAGGTGCTACAAGCCTGCAGCTTCTGTTCTCCATTTGTCCCGCCCAACATGTGATTTTCCTTTAACTGCTCTATCCATGAACCAGACTTATGGAGAATTAGTTTTTTGACTATTTATAATTTTCTCTCATAGACACTGGAAATGTTAATATTTCAAAATACATGATAAATCATCACATTTTATCTCAGACTCATGTGATGAAAAATTTCTCAATACTGCTAATTTATTAAAAAAGTGTCGCAGATGCACAGTCTACTTATTTTAAATGATAACGAAAAGGCTCTCTTTTTCTCCGTACATGGATGGTTACCCTATAATCTTGCTCAAATGCTGAAGAAGAATGTTATGCTCAACGTGTTAAACAGGATATATATCGAGTATAGACATGACGGACTTTCTCAATGATCCAACGTGCTTTAATCATTGTGACACGTGGACAATTAATTTTTCTGTTCAAATAAATTCTAGTCAGTAATAGCAAATTAAATCGTCTGTCATAGACAAGGACAAGACTAATAAAATAATACATTCTAGATTCAATTTACATTCACCTTGCAGTTCGCGTTTCCTGTGCCTGCTGCATCTTTTGCACAGTATGTGACAGGGGCAAGACCTGGTAAATAGAAAGCGTTGCTAATACTCGCAAGAAAAAGCAATGTCGACAGCCGTAATATCATTCTGAAGACTTCAGGTATATCTTTTTCCTTCGATGTCAATATTCTGTCGCATCTAAGATGGCCAACACGTCACTTTACACATTGCGCATGGGCAAAGTTTAGGCTAAAACCCGTAAAGTACACGCGAAGGAACTTTGGACTTCTAAAAAAATTAATTCACGCTAAACTTAGGTTTTCTGTCTGTGATGAATGCTTATGTCTTTTGATTTTATATCTTTAGAGATTTTTTGTGGAATTACGGAATTTATCAATGCCTCGGATATAAATTATCATTATCAAATTATTTTTAAAAATAGATGTTTACAAGAAAGAACCCACTGAATATCTCTGAAAAAAATATTTACGCATATTTCAAACTATTCATGGGAATTTTTAAAGTAAATACTTCAATTAGGGAAATATTTAAGGTAATTCGGAGAATATATCCTTTTTTGACTGTTCAGCAAAATCAGACATTTAATCAATATTCGTCCCTCGTTGATTTCAATCCTACAACAGCCTAATGAGGACCAAGTATATAAAAAAAAAACAAAAAAAAACAAACAAGATGTGTTTGTAAACACAGATGCCCCCGTATGACAACCAGCAAGGATTAAACTTTTCTTAAATTTAATATATAGGTTCCAAAGTAGGGTATTCTCACTGGAAATACAATTTTGAAATATAAAAGTAGGCCAAGGTTAAAGTTTTTTCATAAGTGCGAAAATATCCGAGGTCAAAGTCAAAACATCTAGATAAGTAAATATCTAAGTGAAGTATGGAAGCCCTAGCCCTAACCCTTCAAAAGTTAAGGTCAAAGTTAAAAATTTTAAAAAGTGGGTCAAACTTCAAGGTCAAAGGTCTTGTTATCAAATGTAAGGTCTTGTCACAAGGAGAAAATATGTAAAGTATGAAAACACTAGCTCAAACCATTTAAAAGTTATGGTCAAGGTTTGCTTTTTAAAAGTAGATCAAACTCCAAGGTCAAGGTCTAGGGGTCAAAGTTCTTGATATCCAATGAAGGGTCTTCTCACAAGGATTACATATATGAAGTATGAGATCACTAGCCCGTAAGACTTAGCGTCTAAAAGTTATGGCCAAGGTTAAAGTTTTTTCATAAGAACATTAATCTCCAAGGTCAAGGTCAAGATAATTAGTATTCAATGAAAGGTCTTGCTACAAGAATTACACATTTGAAGAATGGAAGCCCTAGCCCTAATAATTCAAAAGTTATTGCCAAGGTTAATTTCTCTTTAAAAGTAGGTCAAGGATTACATATGTAAAGTATGAAAGCCCTATCCCTTATCGTTCAAACGATATAGCCAAGGTTAAAGTTTTTTATAAGTACGGAAATCTCCAAGGTCAAAAGGTCAATGTTGTTGGTATACAATGAAAGGACTTTCCATAAAGAATATTTATATGTAAAGTATTAATGTCCTGATATCTACTGTTCAAAAGATATGGCCAAAGCAAAAATTTGGAATTTTTATGTAAAAGTGGGTCAAACTCCAAGGTCAAGGTCAAAAGGTCAAATTTGGTGGTACCCAAAGAAAGGTTTTTTCACAAGAAATACACATGTGAAATATGAAATCATAGCTCCAGTAAATCAAAAAATAATGGACAAGGTTAAAGTTTTAGCGGACAAACAGACAAAGAGAGAGAGACAGACAGAGAGACAGCTAGACAGACAGACGGACACGACAAAAACTATGTATCTCCGAAACTATATAAAAAATATATGGTTAATTCAAATATGGATCGATCCTCAAAATCTCTGAAGAACTTTTACATGGAAACTTAAAATTCACTTTTTAAAAAAGTCTAATATCTATAATAACATCTAAACTTACGACTTTTCTACAATTTAAAAACAATTATATCTAGCGAAAAATTAAGATCTAGAATGTTTGATTTCATAGCTTTCATAGAGACAGAGACAGAGAGAGAGAGAGGCAGGATATAAATATCAAATATTTGTTGATATTTAAAGAATTCCGGAGTGCTTTTCCTACAAACTGTTGGATAATTGTGCTCCTTTATCAGCTGATCGACCTTCTTACATGTAAAAATATCCCTACCATTATATACGGTGTTATATATGTGATTCTAGAAGCTTCCGTCAATATTGAGATCGGTGAATGACTGAAATAATTAATTTGCACATCTCTTTTTTTAATCGGTGATTACAGCTTATTTCTTTTATATCATTTAAATCAAGTTTTGATTGAATAATTCAGTGATGACATTTTATGAAATAAATAAACGATTCCTTGTTGTCAGTTACGATACTCACTATCCGATTGAAATCTAAATATAGTTTACGGACATCATCTTGTATAAAGTGTATTCTTCGAGGAGTAAGTAAGACCCCTGATGCACCCGTTTTGGAGTTTATTTGCAAAATTCATTAATTTATAAGACTTAGTATAGATAATGGCTGTACTGATATGGATACAGTGTAAGGAGGGATTCTGACTCCCATAGAATAATGACCGGGGGTCAGGGCTAGGGACACCAATCATTCATTCAAAACATTATTTGGTAAAAGGACAAATTAAGCTATTCATTACCGTTGTTTCCTTAAAGTTTATAGTTTAAAATATATTTTATTCATATATAGAAATGGATTGAACAGCAGGCATAAATGCCTATGATCGTTCTCTCCATAGGTCAAGGCACAATTACAAGTTATATATTTAAATATACTTTATAGTATACATTCGTGCAACACAAACTAGAATGAAATGTAGGGCTATATCTAATTGTACCAATAGGGGAAAAAATACAAAAACTACACATGCATCTTCAACGTTAACATTTCATTTTATTTTTATGAAATAAAGATTTTTTGTCCTGAAGCATTTTAAAATTGGGGGGGGGGGGGGGGGGG
>PRKT01000005.1:2364503-2402431 GCA_003671525.1 Saccostrea glomerata | reverse complement strand
ATTGTTTTTTCGAGGACAAACAACTATTTTGACTAAAATGCCACATTCTGATATTTGATGTTTTATATATAAGGCTTCAGAGAATAGATAAATGCTGCATATTGAAAATAATGGTGTTTGTTCAATAATAATGAACAGAATATTTTAAATTTTCCTTTTCAAAAATAGGGTTTGAATCATTTGAACAAACTTCAACATGAATGGTAAACTGTAGAACATATGGTAAAGACTTAAATATTGGAAATCTGAAGAGTAACAATAAATATCTGAGTGTTTATCTTTCCATGTGTAAAAAATGTGGAAATTTTTCATTTGATTAATCTTTGAGGCATTAAAAATATAAATACTGCAATTTAACTATATGTAAGATAATTAAAGAATATAAATACATTATAATTTCTTGGATTCTTTTATTAAGAAAAAGATTTTAACAAATTTATGTACATGTATGTTGTTCTGCATCTTTTTGACGTCATCTTGTATAAACTGTTCATTTGTTCTACCGAGGTAAACCGGATTGAAATTTAAACCAGTTTGAAAAACTAGTTTTAAACCTTAAACCAAAACATGAACCAGTTCATGTGCAACAAATTCGCCCTAAGCCTAAGCCAAAGACTCAAGTGAGCTCGGCTGATCAAAGAGTTTTTTTATCAAAATTGTCATTTTGAACCTTTTTCTTCCAAACTTCCCACAATGCATTTATGGATGAAGGGGAATCAGTTGATTTTCTAGAATGGAGCCAAGCTTTTTTCCAGTGGAGTTAAAGTGCCAAAGGGTTAGAGAAGGAATCAATTAGGGTGACGTCACAATAAAGGGGTAAAAAATAATACCATGGGAATAAATAAAATTGAAAACCTAAAAAAGAAAAGCAGGACCAAAATGACTTGGGTGAATTCTGTAGCCCTTAGGCCTCTTGTTTCTGAAGTTTTAATTGTTGTTTACGAAGTTAATGTAAGATCATATAAATTAGAAATTGTGTGTATTTTTTTTTTTTTTTTTTTACATGTTTTTGAAAACTAAAATTAGAAATGTTTTCTAGGTCTCAAGAAGAATGGACTTTCTCCTGAGAAGATACAGTATTGTGTGTGTACCCATGGCCATTCGGACCGAGTTGGGAATCTGAGCATCTTCTCTAATGCTGTACATATCTTATCTTATGATGTGTGTGTTGGAGACCAATACCAAATGCATGATTTCAAGACGGTAATTTCTTTTAATGTGATTTTAGGTCTATACACCATTGTATTGATAGAGAGATTGAGAGGAAATGTATTTTTCTGAACAAATGAAACCAAAAAAAAATTGCCTTAAAAATTTTTAAACAGAGATGTTGAAGTTTAAGACAAGTGTACTAGATATTTACTATTGAGTAAGTGTATACATGTAGTTAAAGCTTATAGATCATGTACTAGTAGAACTACAGTCTCATCCGAGACTTTTTTTCCTCCAGAATTGTAGTATAAATATAAATTTTAAAAAGATAGAGTGGGTGGCATCTTCTGTTTATAAACTTCAACTTGTTCAAATTCCAGCATAAGTCTGAGGTACCTTAGAAATATAAATAATACAAGATTTAATTTTTTGGTGGTTTCAGGGAATTCCTTATGAGATAGATGATGATGTAGAAGTGGTCCCCACCCCTGGACACACGGGGTCGGATGTCTCCGTCATCGTCAGTAACACAGGACTGGGTACCGTGGCAGTGACAGGTAATGATAAATACAAAGTTTGACAATAATAAAATGTAAAAGAAAGGGCATTTTTAAAAAAAATGGAATTGCAACAAAATGGTCCACATCTAATATGCAATTTAAGTAATTCAAATTTATAAACTTTAGTAATGAAATTAATACTGCACCTTATTTCTTTTATAAAAATGATATCTTATAATGTGTACTGACTTGCCATATAAAAATTTTTCGATTGTAGGTAATTTATTTGAGTGTTTCGAGGATTTAGAGGAACCGAGTCTTTGGCAGGATGTAAGTCAAAACCCAGATCTTCAACAAGAAGGGAGAATAAAAGTTCTTGAAAAAGCAGACTACATTGTGCCTGCACATGGAAAAATGTTTAAAGTCCCAGATGAGTACAAGAAATCTATGAGAGTGGTCATGTATGAAGAGGAAATTGAGCAATCAGGGAATAAAACAACAATCAGTGAATATGTGGTGTTAGAGGGTGACGATGAATAATGCATTCTGGGAGTTCTCTTGTGTGGGAGGAAATTTCTTGGGGGGAAAAATAGAAAACCTGAAAGATTTTCAAAACCCTTTGTTGTTGGTTACAAAACCCTAAATACTACAGTGCCATAAATTGCATAATGATAATATAATTATAACCATGATATCTATAGTTATAGATATTCCTGTGATAAGCTTTTACAGATATTCATTAATTTTTACATGTATTTTATAAAGTTTTGGTATAGAAACATTTCAGAATTGTTTGTAAAATTTGATCCATTTAAGATATGGTAAAAGGTAGATTCATAATGGTTTTGTCTATTTTTCGAAACTAAGTTTTCTTGAAAATATTAACATTCCTGTATAAAATTGTTCAGGGTTCCTTGTTGAAAAGAATATACATGTGGGACTATTATTAGACTGTCACTGAGGGACCAGTCTCATCACATTGTGATATACATTGTATTCATCTTATCACCTTATGACATAAATTGTGCCCTCTTGACCAAGATCAAGTTCCACCAAGTATCATTTTCATATTTTCTATTTCAAAATCCATCATGGGATAAAAAAATTTATGGATAGATGTTGTACTCCCTGTTTGTTAATTATGTTCTTTACAGATGTTTCCTTGGTTCTTTCTTCATAGTTCCTATTTTTCCTCACAGAGTTACATAATTCCATCTATATATGCTTGAGCATATTTTTCAGACAGTTTAATGCGTCGTAACAATTCTAGATGCGTTGAGTTGCTTTCATGAAAATTTTGTTTAGTGTTAAATTTTTATCACCAAATTTCTTTATTAATTTGTAAAATTTAAGAATTTTTCATCCACAGAAGTAAAAAAGGTTATTTTGAATGTATGATGGGGAGAAGCTATATGTATTATCATTTGTCTGAATAAATAAATTTCACCAATCTTTATCTGTTAATTGTATATTCAATAGCCTTTTTGTTGGGAGATGAAAATCTACATGTTTTGAGGATGGGTGCTTGTGGCCTGTGTGTGCAGTGGTTGGAGTGTTTGCTTTAGAGTCGCAGAGAAAGAGTTGATCCTTATGTCACATGGGTCCCAATCCAAGCACAGGACTTGGGGACTCTTATTCTTTGGATGAGAACACTTAAACTGAGTCCCAGTAGGTGCTGGGATGAAAGAGATCTCTCTCTGCTCAATGGCTCTGAGTGTCCAGTATAGGTCCAAATTTGCAGCCCTCTACTGGTAAATGGTGGTATTTCAATAGGAGTCCTTTCCTTTGACCTCACTGTTCTTTAAATAGTATCAAACCCAGTTTCATAGAAACTAATCATGACAATACAAATTTACATGTTGCATAACCAATAAAATTGGCAAGAAATCTTCCAAAATCGTAAAATTGTTTTGGGTCCAGAGTTCTGGAAGGGGGGATTCTCACATCATGTGGGGAAAATGCATGATTTCTTTGAAAATCCTATCTGCTGTAGGACATGAAACAAATGAAGTGACAAGTTTGATAAGCAATCTAGGGTGCCTCTTCTAAAATTTTTGCCCTCTTACACTTGCAAACAATTTTGCCTTGTCTTAAATTCACCCAATCACAGTTCTGTTTAAGAAATTATACTGTATTCTTTGAATTCTCCCTGTTTAATTTCGTCCAACCAATGGTTGGGCGCAAGGGATGAAAATTAAACAATGGCGAATATTTCCCTGTATACAGTTATAGGCTTAGGTTTATTGCCTGTCGGCTACAAACGGTTATGAATATTGGATTTTGAGTACTGTAGATCACTTATTTTTCACGACACCTTATTTTCGCGAGATAGTCATCGACTCCTTATTAGCGAGACAAAATTTTCGCGAATTGTGGTCATTGCTTTATAGAATCTTAAGGGATTCTATTAAAAGCGAGAATGAAATTTTCGCGAGCATACCTTCTCGCGTAATTACGCAGAAATAAAGATCTTGCAAATAAAAAGTGATTTACAGTAGTTTGAAAATGTAGGATCACCCAACACATTTTGAAAATAACTGCATTGATGAATATCATTCTTGATCTTGCTCTGTTGGGTTGAGATGGGAGAATGTATCCTCCATTTGTTCATTAACAGAACACAGTCTTTGTTTCTTATTTCATCTTCAGGGTATTGAATTGATTCTTTCATCTTTCAAGATTCATCCATTAATTTGCTTTTGAACCAACTCCTCAAAGGATCTTATGAAAATTTATATGTTTTCAAATTGTTAAAAACCAGAAGTCTCTGTCGAGACTGTAGCTCTACTGATTTGAACTTATAGCAAAGGAAGAGAAAAGTACTTAAGCAGCTGGGATTTGAAACTTTACAACAGCAATAAATAGAATAATGATCGTTGATAAAGTCTCTTTATGTTCTTAGTGTATTCTACTTGTGTGCCAAGTTATACTGAAATCAGACCAAAACTGTAGGAGGAGTAGCATTTTGAAAAATTGTTTACAGACAGACGGACAGACAGACAGACGGACGGACGGACGCCGGACGCATTACTATCGCATAAGCTCTTCTGGTCTCTGACCAGTAGAGCTAAAAATTTCTTTCTTGTGGATCAAATGAAACAAACTTTATTTTGCATAAAATCAACAATTTTCATGTATCAAATATAAATTATATTAATACACATTCACAAATTGTTAAAAAATATCATTCTTTGTAGATCAAACAAAGCAATTTTTTTATTTTGCATAAAACAAAATATATTAACAAATATAAGAAATTTATATTTACAACTTAAATCACGCTACTTCCTGAGATAATTTCAAAAAGTTTACAAATGCATTTCAGATTAAAAATCCTTAACAAAGTAGAATATGAGGCCAAAAAATTGATAGTCTTGTTTCCTGCTACCAGCCTGAAAAAAAACTGTGTTTCTTTTGATATGAACAAATACAAGATCAAATTAAACATGCTATAGGTCAATATTGCCTTTTAAAATTAAATTTCATGTCTTTTGATGCACAACTCAAGTGGAATATTATGAAAGTGTAGTATTTTTAAAACATAGAATTTTATGAAATACCATTTGAATATATATTTTTTTCAGTTTGGAACATGAAATTCCAAAAATTTCTGTTTTTTTCCCCAAAACTAAAACAAGAGGCCCAGGGGCCACAGCGCTCACCTGAGCACATCAGCTAGGAAAAAAACACATATCAGATCAGAACTGAAAGTTAACTTAAGTTGGGGAGGGGGCTTGAATTTTAACCCCCAAGGGGATCATAATTTGAACAAACTAGAATCTACATTACCTGAGGATGATTCCATATATTACTAATCATGGCTTTGAAGTACTTGAAAAGAAGATTTAAAAAGGTTTCCCTATATATTTCTATGTAAAACTTTGGTCGGCTATTTTGGCCACACCCTTACCCCGGGGTCATGATTTGAACAAACTTGAATCTACACTACCTGAGGATAATTCCACATGAGTTTCATCTTTCCTGGCCCAGTGGTTCTTGAGAAGAAGATTTTTAAAGATTTTCCCTATATATTCCTATGTAAAACTTTGATCGGCCATTTTGGCCCCGCCCTACCCCCGGGGGTCATGACTTGAACAAACTTGAATCTACACTACCTGAGGATGATTCCACGTGAGTTTCATCTTTCCTGGCCCGGTGGTTCTTAAGAAGAAGATTTTTAAAAAATGCCAATAATTTTTCTCTAATTCATGATTATCTCCCCTTTGAAAAGGGCGTGGCCCTTCATTTGAACAAACTTGAATCCCCTTTACCCAAGGATACTTTGTACCAAGTTTGGTTGAAATTGGCCCAGTGGTTTTTGAGAAGAAGATGAAAATGTGAAAAGTTTACAACGACAACAACGACGACGACGACGACAACAACGACAACAGACAACGGACAAATTGTGATCAGAAAAGCTCACTTGAGCCTTTGGCTCAGGTGAGCTAAAAACACTTTAGGGTCGGGTGCAAAAAAATAGGGTAGGTCGGGTAGCAGGAAACAAGATTATTTTAATTTTTGGCCTGAAAAGCAATATCTTGAGGCAGATGTTTGATTTACATGTACCATTATTTACTCTTTTCATATTGCCATCCCTAATTTGAATTCAGGAATGCAGGATATTTTCTCTTGTTTTCTGAATTAAACACAATAGATGTCAGATCCGATTACTGCATAAACATTGAGGTTCATACTGAAGAGAAATTACTTAACATAGAAACTTGTATAAATCAGTGACAAAATAAAAGTATTTCATTAAACTTTCAAACAAAATATTAAACATGCTTTCCTAGGGCTGGGTATTGGCCAGTGATTTCGTATTGCGATATTTTTAACTGTATTGCGATATGTATTGCAATATTTTCAATGTAATAAAAATGGCATTTTCTTAATATATTTATTTTTTTTACATGCAGAATTTACATAACTATGATAAGTAACCAACACGAAGAAAAAAAATCTTGTTGATTTTATTTAAGTTATTAGGGCTGGGTATTGGCCAGGGATTTCGTATTGCGATATATTGCAATATTTTTAACTGTATTGCAATATGTATTGCAATATTTTGAATGTAATGAAAATGGCATCTTCTTAATACATTTATTTTATTTACATGCAGAATTTACATAACTATGATAAGTAACCAACACGAAGAAAAAAACTCTTGTTGATTTTTAAGCTCTGAAATAATCCCACAAAACAACTTCTGTCTTACTGTTTGGCTTAATAACAAACTTTCATAAGTCCTTTTTTATATTTTAAATCATTTTAATGACAAAATTCCTTAATCTAAGTATATTGCCAATATATGGATATTATAAAACCGTATTGCGATACAATATCTTTTGAAATATCGATATTATTGCCCAGCCCTATAAGTTATGCTCTTAAATGTTCGCACAAAACAACTGTCTTACTGTTTGTCCTAATAACAAACTTTCATAAGTCCTTTTTTATATTTAATCATTTTAATGACAAAATTCCTTAATCTAAGTATATTGCCAATATATGGATATTATAAAACCGTATTGCAATACGATATCTTTTGTCTTTGTATTGCAATATATTGAAATATCGATATTATTGCCCAGCCCTATGCTTTACATAAATTTTAAGTAATTGTCAGCAGTCATGCCAAAAGTTCCTACAGGTACACTTAAACAGAGAACATGAAAGACTCTGTGAAGCAACCAATGGGTCAGTACAGCATTTAAAATTGCATAGATGCTTTTGAGTTTTGACACAGAATGAGTTTCTGAACTACGCTAATTCCATTTGAACTGTGACCTCCTTCTCAAACTCATCTGTACAGGAATAAATGTACACAAAACACTATTGATCCTCCTCTTTCTCAAAGACAACATACTGGCTTTGTACCGAGGTGGTGGTGGTGTTTCCTGTGGTGTGCTGGATCTGTTCCTCACTGTACATTACCACTCTGAGTTGCCGCTTGCAGTCCTCGGGCACCTGGAACATCTTGCCGTGACCCGGTATAATGTGATTGGCCAGCTGAAGAATGCCAATCCTGCCCTGTTCCTGCGAATCTGGGTCCTCGCTCAATGTCTGCCATAAACTGGGATCCTCCAGGTCATCAAAACACTCAAAGAGACCTCCTACAAATACATTTGTACCACATACTGGTTATACTTGTACATGTAGCATATATGCTTTTAACCAGTGAATGTATTATAATTATTGATAATTGAATGGTCTGTGCCATGGATATCAAGATATCAATCTGAAAAATAATATTGTTTGGTAGAGCACCTGGCTGCAGGAGTCTGAGGTTTGGTTTATTAACCATTCATTAATAGTATGTTAATCTTACCCGTAACAGCAACTGTCCCCAGGGCTGTGTTTTTGACAAGAACAGATACATCAGAACCAGACTGGCCTGGAGTGGACACCACTTCAACCTCATCATCAATTTCATAGGGAATCCCCTACAATTATAAGAAACTCATCATCAATTTCATAGGGAATCCCCTACAATTATAAGAAACTCATCATCAATTTCAAAGGGAATCCCCTACAATTATAAGAAACTCATCATCAATTTCATAGGGAATCCCCTACAATTATAAGAAACTCATCATCAATTTAATAGGGAATCCCCTTCAAAAAACAACCTCATAATAAATTTCATAGGGAACCCCTACAAAAATTACATTCTCATTATCTATTTCATTGGGAATCCCTTTAAACTATAAAACAACCTCATAATTAATTTTAAAGGGAATCCCTAACAAATATAACAACCTCATCATCAATTTCAAAGGAAATCCCCTTAAAATATAAAATAACCTCATGATCAATTTCATAGGGAATCCCCTACAAATATAACAATCTAATCCCCTACAAATATAACAATCTCATTATCTATTTCATAGGGAAACACCTACAAATATATAACCTCATCATCAATTTCATATGGAATCAACTACCAATACATAGGAACCTCAGTATCTATTTCATAGGGATTCCTCTACAAAGAGGTAACAATCTTATCATCAATTTCATAGGAAATCCCCTTAAAAAATATAAGAACCTCTAACCTTTTCACAGAGAATCCCCTATAAATATGTAACAATCCTCTCTTCAATTTAATAGGGAATCTTCTACAAATATATAACAACCTCAATATCTAATCATAGGGATTCCCCTTCAAATATGTAACAACCTCATCATCAATTTCATAGGAAATCCCCTATAAATATCACAATTTCATTATCCATTTCATAGAGAAACCCTTACAAATATGTTACAATCTTATCATCAATTTCATAGGAATCCCCTACTAACCTCATTAACCTCATTATCTAATTTATAGGGAATCCCCTACAGATATGTTACAACCTCATCATCAATTTCACAGGGAATCCCCTACAAATATAACAACCTCATCATCAATTTCAAAGTGAATATCCTCAAATATAACAACCTTTGATCATTAATTTCATAGGAAATCCCCTGCAAGTATAATAATCTCATCATCTATTTCAAACAGAATTCTCAACAAATATAACAACCTTACTAGCTATTTCATTATAAGGGACTGAATCCCCTAAAAATATAACAACTTTATCATCTATTTCACAGGAAATCCCCTACAAATATGACAAGTGATGAGTATGGTAAATTTCTTAAAGCTGAATTAAAGCCTGGAGTTAGTCAATATTGGTAACATTACATAGCAAATAAAAATGAAAGCTATTATCCTCTAAAACTAAAGTTATTGAAATTCATTTTGAATACATGTATTACGCATGTGCATGTTTTCATTTATTAATAATCAACAATTAGTGATGTCATATTAGTATCTACTGGTACATGTATTAGCAACACAAGGATACTTTTATCCAGCCAACTAAAGCAGCTATAATTTCACTCTTTTCATTCTAAGTTGATGTTAATTGTTAAATGGAGAACATACTTATGTATAAGGAACAATACAAAAATACATGTATTATTTAACAATATAAAGCTTCAGTTCAATAATGAAAGCCTTGCCTGATTGTTCAGCCATCACACTAACACATCACTGGCAAACACTACAAAGATATATTTGTACATTTAATTTATATTCATATAAATCATGTACCATATCAATCCAAGACACAAGTACACACTTTTAATCAACTAAAAATTAAACAAAGTCAAAGGATACCCATAAACAAATATCAACTTTAACTACTGTAGACATACTTTTTTCCACGGGGTCATAATTCCGTGGAATCTCAATTTCTGTTTAATCCGCTGGTAGAAAATTATGCGGATTTTCTTGACTGTCACTATATGCCTTACATTTATATTAAGTACGCTTTGACACATTTCCGCAGATTAATTTTGACTGCGTACATAGCGTAAATTAATACCACGCGGAAAAAAAGTACTTCTACAGTACATGTATTACCAATACTTTTGAGAAATTAACTTTTAAATTCATGTCATTTGCATTAATAATTAATATGACTTCAAAATGTTTAAAAACTTTGGAGTTCACTAATTTTAAAATGATGATTATCATATCTTAATCACTTTCCTATCTGTTTTATTTTGAGACATTGTCATATTTTCTGTCATAAATTATATTTTGTCCTTTTACATGCCTCTAATAAAATATAAGGTCAATACCACAAATTAAACATGTTAAAAGAATAAGAAGCAATACGAAATTAATTGCCAAAAACCTTAAGAAAATGTATTACAAAGTTATTACCGGTAATTGTGCAAGGGTCATAATTGAAAACAAACTAACTGAATATTTTTTAGGCAATCATTTCACAGTCATTCAGTATAAAAATATTGTTTTATAGAACATTCTGAAGCACTGCCATGTTAAAACAACAACAGCTCCTTCCCTCTTCCCTTATTTCATTTTCATACATATCATCACACAATTTTCTGAGCACCAAGACCAAAAAATATCAAAGATAGATAAACATACCTGCTTAAATGCATGGTCAAAGAAGTTGTCTTCAAAGCAGAGTTCTCCTGAGACAATGTGCTTAGCCTTTGTAAATAAGTTCAGGTTACCGACTTTATCTGACCGACCACTCGTACAAATAACATAGTCCACATCCATTGGTGTTAACTGGTATTTCTGTAATCCTGAATAATATAAAAAGACCCAAGCAATTTAATATTGAAGATTAACTTTTCTTAAGGCAATAACAGAAAAAAACAGCAGTTAGCATAAACAGTAAAATAGAAATCCAGATATACAAGGAAAATACCCCCCCCCCCCAAAATAAATTTTCACAATTTAAATATAGAAATTAATTTGATTGTTAAGAGATCACCTTGAAGAAGTAAATCTTTGTCCCATGGATTCCCTGTGTCTACTATAATGTTATGTAGGCCTTTAATTAAGGTGATGCTGCCACTGGTTTTCATCTGACCTAAAGTGAGTATATACATACAAAATGTACATGGTAAGTAATTCCAGAGACATATAAGAGATTTCTCTGGTAATTCTTAATTTAAACAGTCTGTCAATGTTCATCACATCAACTCATTAGAAAGTGACTAGACCTTCTGTTTTTGAAATTATGATACATGTACATGCATACTAGGTTTATTAAATTATTATTCTTTTCAATAGTGTTGTCAAATCGGTTGAAAATCAGAATCGATTAATCGGTAGCATCGGTTTACCCTAACCAACAGATCATCGGCCATTAATCGAATCGGTAACCCTTTGCATAAAATAGGTACATGTATTATATTTCATATAATATTTAGAATTTTATTTTTAAATAATGTAAGTAAAGATGCATTATACAGATCGAAATTCTAAAAACAGTATATATGCAGTTTGATTAACAATTTCAGTAATACAGACTTTTGCATGATTAGGAATTACTTGGCCTGGGAAACATAAGCATTGACAGATCAGGTTTTGATTTACATGATCATCTAAAATATATATCAAATTAATTTTTAAAACTGTCATAAGACATTTAATATTGCAAATCCTTGTGATTACGGCATTACGCATGAAAAGAAAAGTGAATTCTCCCAAATACTGAAAACTAACATATTTCATTTATACAAGTAGTTTAGTTTCTTTAGTTTAGAAATACAATTATCATTATCTTATGATTTATTTTAAACAGATTTTAAGTACATGTATTTTAAAATAGGTAGTAAAGGACAACACTTGGAAGATATATGTTTTTATAACAAGAGTCTGTTCTTGAAATAAAAGTGAGAAAACTATTTTTAAAAAAGGATATGTGCTGTAATATACCGATTAATCGATTGTTAAAATCTCCAATCGATTGTCTAAAATCGACAGCCTTTCTGACCGATCATCGATTATAAATCGATCATCGTGACAACACTACTTTTCAATTACATGTATAAAAAAATATTCTGAAATAAACAAAACCTTGTTCTTTTGGAATACTGTAGCCTTCTTTTAGAACCAAAACTTCATACATTTTGTAGATATGGAAATGTAGCTACCCTATAAGATAATGAAACATATTTGAACATTTTGTACAGCAATACAACTGCCTTCCTTCAGAATGAAAGAATTCATTTAAATTAGGCCAAAATAAAATTGTTTGTTTGGAATTGCCTCCCACCTCATTGAAATGCCCCCTCCTGAAAAAAAATTATTGACCAAAGTACATGTAGGAAGATTTTTTTTTATTGCCCGTTATCACATGCACAATACAAAACACTGAAATGTAGTGTCAGATCTATGCAAAATTAAGTTTCTTTGTTGATGGTAAATACTTTTTTAAAAAGTCAGAAAATGTGTTTACTGAGATTTTGATTTATAAAAAATTTAAAATTTACCTGGTATCTTCAACTTTGAAAAAAAAAAATAATTTCCCTCCCTCCCTCCTGTGTCTGAAACCCCCCAGGTGGCAATTCCAAACAAACAATTTTTTAAGGGTGGCCTTATATATGCAGTGACATTTTCAGCATAAAAAATTACTTTACACAACTTTCATTTCAGTCTTTTATCCTTATTCAAGGTTTTTTTTCTCAAAATTTCACTACAAAATTCATTATGCTCCTCTCTAAATTTGCTTTAAAAAATGCAATCTTACAAGTTCTTAATTTTCTTATTATATAACAGTATTTCATATCACAAAGTTTTGTCCTATTCTAAAGCAACAGAATTTCAGTGACATATACACATTGATAAGATGGGACCATCTCAAAGGACTTTTTTTTCTGCAAAGAATAAAAGATAGAGGGTACTGTATTTGGAGTTTGACATTGATCCTTGACATATAATTTTAACCATGAACCTCAGTTGGTAAGGATGAACCAGTTGGTGCTAACTATGCCAAAAAAGAAAGAACAAATAATACTAAAGACATGGCTTTTTGTAGGGTGGGTGATAAAAAAGCAAGGGGCAATGATACCAGTACCTTAAAAAGATATCTATGACCTTGACCTCTGACCTGAAAGTTAATTTAAGGTCATTGCAAATTTTTTAACCCTAAACGCTGTATGGGTTATAATTACTGTAAACGTATTACATTTGGCTGTGTATTTTTTTTCGCAGCTTTGGCAGAACGCAGCAACCGATAAATCAAGTACAACGCTAAATGTCTTGCACACATACACATAAATAAGAATATGAAGAAATACGCTAAATCAAATCTACGCTAACATATTCAAAAGTCAAATTCCGCCAAATATCGTACACACTAAATATAATACATTTACAGTATAAGCCAGAATGAGACAGAACCACAGAGTGCAAATGTGTTCTAAAGAAGGGCTTTAAAGTAGAATTATAACCTTGATCTTTGTTCTAAAAATATTGTTCAAGGTCACTGCATTTCCTCAACCCCATGCAAGCACTTTGTGCTGAAGTATGAGCCATATTGCATGTTTAGAGTAAAAGAGAAAATTTAGACTTTATAAGGACAATAAGGAATTTTTGTTTAATCTCCCTTGCAGTTTTGTCATTCATGGACCTTGTGATGGACTAGCTTGCATCGAGATTTTTGACATAAAGACAACATTCAAAAGATTTTTTAAACTGGAGGTACTGTGAGCAATGAGCTTCCCATATGAATATAATGGCAGTGTCCATGTTTTGCTATGGGAAATCCAAAATATGTATCGGATCAAGAAGTAAAATAGGAGCTAGGTGCACTGTGAATGACACTATATAACACAGATTCTTTGAACGTCTCATCAAATTTCATTCAGTGGTAATAGAGGAGTTGCAGATATTAGATGGGTACCTCAAAGCGTAACAGACGGACGGACATCCCAATTTATATATACCCTCCCGCTTTTCAAGAGGGGTTATAGTAACACAAAGAAGAACACATAAGCTACACAGAAGAAAAAAAATATCGCACTACCAGTTTACATATGTAATTTAAAAGTGAATTAAAACAAACATTTAACACACCATGTCTCGTGTATATCACTGTGACATGCATGAGTGATTGTATGACAGAGATCTTGATTCCCGAATGTTCTAACCTTTTTATCATCACCATATCTTATAACTACCCCCACCCCCTTTCATCCCTCACTCAATCATACGCCCACTTTTGACTCTCTTTGACTTGCTGGCATGCATGTCCCTTTCGTGAAATACAGTTTTGAATCAATCTAAAGTAGACTGACCCTAAAGACCGAAGTTAATATTTACCGTCTTGGTTGCTGATGAAAATGATGCTTATCCAATCCTTGTAGGAACATCCGGTTCTACTAATTAACGAAAGTGGGGGTTTCAATATGGCATTAGCTGAGGTCCATATGCCAACAGTTAAGTTTTAGACTTTAGTATAGCGTTCTGCAAAATGTACATGACTTTGTTTTTTTTCACAATGATTTTTTTTCTTACACCAGAAAAGGCGGATTTAATTATATTTATATAATCCTTAACTTTTGATACCACCCCTTTTTTTTTTTAATAAATAAGCTATAAACGGGAGTGATGAAATCTTTGTCGTCGGGGAGGGGGAGGGGGCTGTTAATTTTGTTGATTCCCGTCAGGCGAACATAATTTAAATTTATAACTAATCACTAATGTATGTTTCACATGTATGTTTCTATATAGCCCCCCCCCCCCCCAAATTGAACAACAATTTGATCAGTTATAATTATGTTAATTTTGATGTACTTAACCAAACACAACCCATTAAGATAATAGTTTAGTATAACATCCTACTATCAAGACTCTAATAGCAAATGAAAAGTGCAGATAAAGTAAGTAGATTTCTCAAATTTGAGAAATGAATTTTATTCAATTGCATGATAGTTTACAACAGTTACTATATCACTATAGCTTGGCATGATGTGGTATTGTAGTTAAAGACATCAAAAAATATAAGCTGTCAAATAGCAGACAAACGAAAAATATAGGCAGTTTGTCCAAAGGCACTTAATTTTTTCGTATACGGGGCACCTGGCCCCTTACTTATTTTTACCAACAAGTAGGGTGTGCCACGTATACGAAACAAGTGCCTGTAAGATTGGCTCAATCTCTCGAAAATGTTTTAAAATACTATTACATGTTGTATGACTGCATGTTCTCTGCCTTTTAATTCTTTCAAATATTATGTAATGGTATCGAAATTGTTTTTGGGGTACTTTTTACATGATTTTTTAAAAAGTGAATTTCGTGAAAATACCCGTAATGAAAAAAGGGAGTTGTTATGACGTCATAATGGAATACATCACAATGTCGTGACGTCATAATAACATATACTTATGTATTCTGTTGTTGGATACATGTAGAACGCCATGGGTATCTTTCAGAGTTGCCTTGCAAAACATAACAGGGTAGGAGTGATGGGGAAGGAGGAAATGGAGACGTATGAAAAGGTACGTCGGACAATGATCACGGAGGACTTGACTGAGAAGAAGGGCGGAGTGGCTTTTGATCTAACTTTTCTCACCGAGGATTCAGCGCTTAAGCTGCAACCTAGACCACCTAGCCGATTGACCAGTGACAAAAAAGAGAATTTTGAATTTTGGAGAGGTAAATTAAATCATAATCTTTATTTATATGTCACCTCAGAATACGGTAATTGTGAGCATTTTTGTTAAAACAGTAGCGGATCAAAGAATCTTGAAAGAGGGGATTTATTTTGGGTCGGGGTAGGGACCCATTTGATTTATTAAAATGCTATACATATTTTGGACACAAAAAGGGGACTGGCCCTCTCTAAATCCGCCAGTGAATAATTTGCATCTTTTATAATTTTTACATAGAAAACCAAGAGAAAGCTCAAGCAGAGAAGCAGGAGAGGGCCCAGCAAAAACGAGAAGAGGCTCTTGTGCAGAAAAAAATTGAAAACGCACACAAAGAATTGGAGCGACTTGAAAAATACGCCAATCTTTGCGGTTGATTTCAACCTGGACTAAATTCAGCAAAAACATTTCTTCTGAATAACAAATTGTTGTGGTCCAAAGGGAAAGAAGGGAGACCGAACTCTTTTAACTGCTTCCAACTACTCTGTTTATAACTTATTAAAAACCATTTACCCTTTCTATACCTATACTTTTCCCAATCTTTTCAGCATATGTATTTTCTATTTGGCACCGATAACTGATCTACTAAATAAATAGATTTAATTTATCTTATAATGAGTTTTTACTTATTCTTTGTCATTTGATTGATTTTAAGCTATGTCCATTGCTCTCTGGTGAACAATATATCAGAACCCTATACAGTAATGCGCAAAGTGTTCGACCGACAATTATTTTAAGGATCATTTATTAGCGTATTTGTGCAACTCACATGTATTCGAACACGATCGGATCTTATTAAATGTACTGAAAATTAATGTCTCTGTTTTTTGAGGTTTAATTGTCACATGACCTGAAGCATACGTTCATGTGATGCAAACAACCTTCAAGTTCTCTTATTCCCACATATTTTTAGAACATTCCAAAACATCGGTTTTGAAAAAAAGGGACAAGGAAAGAGTCAGTCGGCCCTCTACCTGTTTATTTTGAATACACGAGTTACAAGACATCCTAATTCAAGTTTAAATTTAAACAATTAAATTTTTGTAATTTTTATTGTAAAAGTTGAATTGGCTGACTGTAAAATTTATGAGTCAAAACAAAGTACATTTTGTATTTCTGTATTGTAAAAAAGATCATTAATCCAATTTTTTCCCAGAAAGGCACTGATTGTTTTTTCATGTATTCATTTATATTGCAATTGAAAGATCCTATTTCCTTTCATATTATCCGAAATAACTGACGTTTTCCGGGCTTTTTTTTCCACACTTTTGATATTTTACGTGCCAGAAAAACGTTCAAAATCACGAAAAAAGTATGGAAAGCTTCAGATATTTCGGATTACTTTCATAAAGATAATAATGCAGAAAAAATATCACGACCATCTTCGCAAAGCTAAGGATTTCGTTTGAATCTGATCAAAAACCCATCCCTTTTTAATGATTATTTATATTCTTCAGCTTGCAAAAATGATATTTATCCTTTCCCTGCTCTGGATCAAAAGTGACCAATAGATAAAATTGATAATAAATAAAATGATCACTACACATAATTATACTGTACATTTGTATTTCGTCACTCTGTGACTATAAAAATGAAGCAGTAATAAGTCCATATGTCAAATAAAGACAACAAAAATGTCTCAACTTCCGCCATTTATTTTAAACTTGTAAATTATACATATTTTCAAAATATTTTGAAGGATTCCAGAGAATTGTCATCCAAGTCGTTGTTCAATAGAGAGGTTCCTGTAGAACTAGAAACGGACGAGCTTCCGAGTGTTGGCATGAAACCGGTCCTTCCTGAAAATAGATTCCAACCGTCGTCATAATCATCATTACTATTTAATGAGGAAGCCATGTTTCCGACAGTGCTAGAAGAAGTGCTGAAGCCAGAGTTAAAGAGGCTATTCCTATCGTCGTCACCGCCAAATGACAAAGGAGAAGTCATCCTTCCCAAGCTTCCCATAGACGTAGATCTCCTGAATGGATTAAATAGGTCATCATCATCATTATTGTCATTTAGAGATCCCATAAGCGGAGAAAAGCTTCTGCGACTGCCCATTGTTCTAGAGGGCATGTTAAAATTAAAACCGTCATCAAGATCATTGAAACTGTCACCAAAACCTCGCATTGGTGAGTATATGCTTCTTCTGTTTCCTAGGGCACTATAGAAAGGCCGGTTGAATCTGAGGACATTGTTATCATCGTCGTTATCGTCACTAAATCCTCGCATTGGGGATACCCTACCTCTGGTGCTGCGAGAAAACGGCCTTAGGATATCGTCATAGTCGTCATTTAGGCTTCCAAATCGTAAAGGTGAAAGAGAGCGCCTCCTGGTTCCCAGGGTTCGAGGAACTTGTCGGTTAAATCTGAAGATATCATCGAAGTCGTCGTCATCGCCACCGAAGATTCGCCTTTGTGGTGAATATATGCTTCTCCTCATGCCTCCAATGGTTCCAGGAAAAATGCTGCGTCTGGTTTGACCTAATGTCGTCAGTCTCCTAGATCCAAACAATCCTAAATCATCGTCATCATCGTCGTATGGCGTCCTGAAAGGTCTTCCTAGGTTCAGTCTTCTCACTAGGGGTCGCCTAGTTCTCAAAAATCTTAAGTTATCGTCATCATCGCTCAGTGACGTCATGAGAGGTCTTCCTAGACTTAATCTTCTTACTACGGGTCTTCTTCGAACGAGGAGGGGACTCCTTCTCATGGGAGAAAACATATTGTCATTATCATCACCTAGAGAGACTACCCTTCTGAGACCCCCAGGGGCCACCCTGGTTAGACTCGTCTGAGGGAGGGTTCCGCGCTGGAGACGAAACAAGTACGGATTGCCATACGTTCTCACAAGTCTGAATAATATAAAATCAAGAGAATATTGTAATGAGAAAACTAGAAGCATAAATGAAACATTAATATTATAGCAATTGCATGCAACATTTGGCAAATTACATTGCTACAGTTGAATTTCATATCGAATACCATGGATATATCGAAGTGATTTGGAAGTCCCAACTACTAATTCTTTAAATACATGTACAATGTATTTTACCCTTGATGTATCGAATCCTCAGATATCTTAAGCTTGAAGTATTTCCTAGGTCCCATTGAGTTCAAGATAACGTAATTTGACTGTATAATTTATCAATTAAACGAAATTAGTTTCTTACATGCGTATAGTTAGAATGATCTAACTGTGTCTCGGTACAAGCCCTCACCACAGTTAGATTACGTCCCATATACTTGCAATGTAGCAAATCGGAGCGGATCCACTCCGAAATGATTTTGAAGAATATAGAAGAATTTGCACTGGAAATAACAAACAAATTAATCAAAACAAACCTTTTTGAGATTATATATGCCTTTTATCCCAGAAAATAATCCATCTAAAGACGAAAATCCAATTAATTTTCTCAACGTTTTTCTCTCGTTTCAAATTTACCTGCCATGTTTACATTCGGAAGTCTCTATATTGTTCGTAGTAAATGCACTGAGTTATAGTGAGTACGAGTTATCGCCCATGTTTCTTTTGCTACATTACGAATACACGGAACGAATTCTATCGTTAAACTGGGTCCGTAGGACAATATCATTTTAACGATAGAACGTTCTATCTAACATGCGTATTGCGTAGAGAAGAAAATCATATCTAACCTTGTCTGTTGAGCACCGACAGCTGCCACTAGAAACAGCAAAGCAAAGGAAGCCGTCTTCATTATTGAGACCCTGTAATAAAAAAGGTGTGGAAATTGCATGGAGTTCGACGAAGGTAGAGAAATTGTCACAAATGGGGAAATAACCTTATTTAACTATGACCAAACGCAGGGACAAACATTCAGTATTCTGCTATACATAAATTTTATATATGGTCTATCTCATCGTCTCAAGCTTCCGCATATACATGTAGCTCTCTCCTACAATGGGAGAGGATCGTACATTTTGGCCGTGGTTTGCGACGATAGGAGAGGATCGTACATTTTGGCCGTGGTTTACGACGATGGGTCTATCTTGGTGAGAATTAAACATCACGAATGTAACAATTGCTCTTTCTACATTCTTGCCATCATGAAAATGGGTTTGAGTTTGAGGGGAATTTGAGAGAGATATAATGCGAAATATTGTGATAAAGAAGACAAAATATTTATTATTATAGTTTTAATTACGGATATCCGATCCTCAGCCAGTAAGGATAACTCCAAAAGTTAATATTTAATTCGAAATGCATCAAAATGAAGCTTGAAAAGGATTTTTTTTCATGCAACAATTTTCATTTTATTCATCTATATAAGATTAAATTCTTTGGAAGTCTTAGAAAAGGTCTTATAAAAGTTGACATCTGTACCCTATGTAAAAGGAGAAAAATTGATACAGTTTTAGTTAAATAAGATTTTCTTTAACCCAGCCTTAGATACCAAGGCATATTAATTATAATTAGCATGATATGAAATGAGAAGTGATTTGTGGTGTTTTGCAATGATAGTAAAAGCCTTTTAAACCATGTGTTATAGGATACATGACGGAAATAGAAGCAAAAATACCAAATAAATATAAAAATCTTGACAATTTCTCTGAATGCCTGGATACCTATCGTTTTTTTAACCTAAAATATATTTGTTGATCAATTTGCAGTTAGAAAATGCATTGCTGATATTCCAATTTGCTTTTTTCTGCAAAAATATTGGAGATTTGACAATTTTCTCTATATAATATGTTTAACTTTAATCTTTAACTTTAAAGAAATACTGTGGATAAATCTACATACACATGTACTATTAACTTTACGGATTCAGAAATACTTTTATGAGTATTTTTGAGTATTTTTTGAGTATTTTTGATTACTTAACTGCTAACTTTTATAAACCTGAGGATCGGACTATTTTGATACGCAGCCATTTTTAAAAATAGAAATACCTTAAAATCCCCAAGTGAATTATTGAAATTAATCGATCATTTATACCTTTTTGCAATATCTAATGAACAAAAGAATGAGTTTGTATTTCCTCACAAAATATAAATAATCATTCAGCAACGACAAATGGGTAACTGATCTATGTAGACGAATACTGAGCCATTAACGACTATCCTCTACGATGCAATTTCTTTTAAGGGTGGGGCGCCAACAAACATTGGGGGATTTTGCTTGAAAAACAATTAGCTATTTTCCATTTTGTGCTGTATATCGATCAGATCATTAGGTTGGGAGGCACTTTGCCCCTCCCTTTTTATCTCCCCGGTTCCTTGGACAATGAACGTCATAAAAACCCAACAAAATGAATATACATATAAAATTTCATGAACAATAAGATTGGAAATGGGCAGAAAAACTTTGAGCCAATATCGGTTTTAGAATGATAAATTTTGACTCTCAGATTGAATTTTTTTTCATTAATTGATCGTTCTAATTATGATTTAAAAGTTTTTTTTTTTTTAAAGAAGTGTCGAGTTTCCTGTTTTTTCCTTTAAAATTCTTACCTGGCGATGACAACAGAATGGTACCAAATCTTAAGAGCTAACTGCTCACCTGGTAGCTCGTCTAAGTCTTTAATACCTGACTAGTACTGAGGTTAACTCTGCGTTTGACCGATGACGATCTCATCCATTAATGGAATGCGTACAATAGACGTTTGTAAATGAGCAGGTTATTGGGTAAGGTCTAACAACAAATGAAGATGGAGTTGATATGTAGAAGGAATTAATTATCGTTTTCGAAGATTTACAAAACATGTCCTAAATATTTGTGAAAATTAAAAAAAAGTTCAAGTTAGTTAAGTTTACGAAATGGAGTCACATGTTCTGAAGTGTTTATAAAGCTGATCTTTGATATTTGAATTAAAGAAAATTAAGATAAAAGAATACTAATTAAAAGTATTTAATTGAATGTATAGTTTAGACCTTTTCATCGTCGCAAACCACAGCCAAACGTTCGATCCTCTCTCATTCTGGGTGGGAAGTGCGGTTAGGCATGACTAAGTGTGATTGCCTTGCAATGTGCTCAATTATCTTGTTGACCAAAACTGCTTTTCTTTGTTAAAGTAGCTGCTTACTCAGAGACTAACTGTTATCACAGCCCAAAACTTTTAGATCTTTGATTGCAATTGCACAAAAGGAGAAGCATTTTTATAAGTGGGTTTTTAGTGAATTGTTTTCAGTCCATTTCAAAGTTGAAAACTGATATTGCCTCATTATGCGACTTTTTGTCTGCTTTACATAAAACAGAAATTTACTCTGAAATAGCTAAATAACGCTATATTATATAGGTAAATAAAGCTATCTAGGTAGACTTAGCTATATAGCTAAATATAGTGATTTTCCTGGACCTGGTTAATGCTTTTTTGTCCTTGCATTGGTACTTTGTCTGAAAAAAACTGATACAACTAATAAATGCGAGTAATTTTTGTATGAGCACTACCAATGAAAAAGAAAACAATCCTGCAATAAAGTGTATTTTTAATAAGAGGGCCCCCCCTCTCTCTCTCTCTCTTAATGTTCGTTAAATGATATTGCAGTGTAAGTTACGAAACACTGCAAATACGTGGGTCATCTAAAACGTGGATTTTTCGAAACTGCCATTTTGCACATGACCGATTTTTTTTTGGATCGCCGAAACCTTTAAATGCGGTCACTTCCCGACGAACTTTTAATATTGAGATGTATTGATTTGAACTTTGCAACTGAAATGCGCACTTTATAACATTTAGTTTTTATCTGATGATAGCATGAACATAATAAAAATTTTTGATATTAATCTCAATAATTTCGACATTTCAAAACATGAATAATAAGCACCCCGTGTTCACTCTTTTTCCCCATTCGAATTGCAGTGAAATGCCCAGAATGATATCTGAGGGAATAACAGTCTAGTTGTTGTTAGACTTTTGTGTATTTTAAAGATTTTTTTGTTTAGTGGTTTTTAGATTTATGATGTGATCACACAGATTGCTCCTGTTAAAATTTGCATAAACTATGCAATAGAATATCACGTGATCATAACACCAGACAGCTTTCCCTCCCTTTTTTTTACCTAAATGATATCATTCATGCATTGAAAAAGAGATATTCACGTTACTTTTTATCAATAATAGAAAATGATGACTACAAATTGTACCCAGTGAATTGTGGTCCTTGAATGAGATGGTTGATTACCTTGTTACATCAACATATTGGTCAATAGCTTGTTTCGCAAAAGAAAAAAACTGCTCTTATGTATTGGATCAACTGCATGGTTGGCACATCCCTTGCAAGGGCTTTATTGTTTATCGAACAAGGGAAGATGACGATAGAAATGTTGATGCCACGTTTACTAGAAAGTTTTGTCCTTAGGTTATAATCAACATATTTCTCTTGTAAAATATTTGATATGAAACAGATATTTTAGACGCTATCAGTCTGTGGAGTCTTTCATTTCGAATGCAGAGATTTATTAATTGATTCTAAGTAGAAAAGTTGAACGTTTACACGACTACCTTCTGATTGCCCATGAGGACCCATTAATGTACATGTAATTGGTGAATAAACAAATGCATTATTAAATTGCTTTACCACCACAAAAAGTATCAGTCCACAATGATAAATTGTATTTTGATTTTGCATACTCTTTTTAAACACATCATGACATTTGTTTAAAACAATGATTAATTTCATAGGAATAAAGGAGTACAAGTAACTGACAGACAATCCCCAAAGTCTTCATTGATAATGAAACTGTAAGAGAGTGTGATCTTTTGCAAAATTACACAGGGCATCTTTTTAAAGAACAAGAAATAAAGTTGGAATAAGATCTGCACTTTTAGGCAAAAAAAAGACGACTTTAGCCTTTGTGATAATTGCAAGTTTATAAAAACTAAAAAGTCTCATACATCACACTGTGTTATATATCCTTATGGACTCTATCCGTTTTTTTCAATGAGCTTCCTTAAATGCATGTAATCTAAAATTATTTTAGGCGTCATGATGTGATGTATGTCCAATCTAAAAAATGTCTTACTACATGTAGTATTTATCGTAACCTTATCAGATACAATAACGTCGTAATTAATACATGTATGGTATTGTAAAACACCAATGCTCCGTATGGCATTAGGGTATCCGATCCATAAAAGGACATAATCTTTTAACCTTAAATATCCATCCTGTATTAAATACTCTGAAACTAATTCAAAGCTGTTAAGAGTAGAAAAAGATTTACCAGGAAAATTTTTCAAAAATATGATTACCTATAAAGCAGTAATTAATTAAATAAGAATGCATTGAGGTCTATGGGAAAAAGCAAATTTTTTAAAATAAAAATTTAGATACAATGAATATCAAAAATGCTTTGTTGGAAAGATGCATATAATCATTAAGAATAGAAAAAGCATTAAAAAATAATTTTTCATCAGATAATTTTTTTAAAAGATGAATTTCATTGATTAAAAGCAAAGGGGGATAACTCTTCAAGGATGGGTCAAGGTAAAAAAAATTAGGACACATTCCGCTCTTACATTTTGAGATTAAAACATGAAGATTATGTCTACATATTCTGAGTATTCAGGGCATTAAAAGATATATTTTCTTTTTTTCTTCAAATAAGTTTTCAGGTGATAATCTTTTTACATCAAGCTTTTGGTGTAGCTGCAGAACTGTAGCGTTATGGTTTTATATGTTAGTCTTTATGGTCAAAGACTAATATATAAAACCAGTACGCTACAGTTCTGCAGCTAGCTTTTGGTGGTGAATAATTTAAATTAAAAGAAAAAGACCTCTTTCGCGTTTTAAGCCAAATTTAGAGGTAAATTTCAATCTTCCACTAGTTAGGTTTTTAAAAGGTTTTCAACACTTGTTTTTTTTTCTCAACGGATTTTCTATAGGGTGAGTTCACCATGCATCGGACACATACCTTGCTTCGGACAACTTTAGGCATTAAACTCTCTTTCAGCTTAAGAGTTCTGTGTTTTTATTTGTTTCTGTCTTAAAGAGGAAGATTTAAATTTTTTAATGATACCGATTGTGTTTATCATGTTGTGATAAAAATACTCCGAGAATGGCCTTGAAGTTACGTCATATTTTACATCATCAAAGGGGAATAACCCGAAATTTATGATTTTGCAATTTTTAGAGTTATCGTTCTTTTAAATTCGAATTCCACGGAACGAGTCGGACTTTGGTGAATTTTGTCAGGGATTGGTACTTTTACATAAATAATAAAGAAATTTCACTTCAATGTTTATTTAATTCTTATTAGAGCTTGTTTTTACTAGTATGCTAATTTCACCGTACATCGGACAGAAATTAACCATGCATCGGACACTTTTCGATGCAAAGGTAAGCACTACCATTTTCATACAGAACCCAGCGGACAGCTGTTTTTTGCGGGAAAAGAAAATAAAAACTCTATATTTTCAGTCAAAATACAAGTTATCGATATATGACGTCTGGAATTTGACTCAATTTTTTTCTACAAACCAGAGTATGATAAACCATAAGAAAAAAGCGCGCATTTTAAAGCATTTCTAAAGCAGAGTGAGGTCTCTTGAATCGTTCTACATTTGTACAATAAAATCGTCAATTAAATATAAGTTTAAGGGTTATTTCTTAGATAAAAGATGAAAATATATCAATATCAAGGATTTTAAAGCACTGTGATAAAGGTATGATATTTTCCCCGTCTAAATACCGTCTGTCCGATGCATGGTGAACAATGTCCGATCCATGGTGAATTCTCAGTTATTCCTAAAAACTCGATTTTTGGGTATATTTTCTCAATAAAGGGCATAAAAATGTGTCCTAAATTGATATTTTAATTACAAACTAAATGTTAAACTCCATTTTGATAATTTTCCGTCGGTAGCGATATCGCTAGAACTTGCTGAAGTACAAGGGTATCCGATGCATAGCTAGCTTGTAAATTCTTATTTTCAAAAATTTTGACAAAAGTTAAAAGTTACTAATCTTAGTTTTGTATTAATATTACTTTTTAAATTAATGACGTCAATTTGATAGAGATAATGCTATGGTACACCGCCTTTTAACAGCTTCTTGTTTTTATTCGAATTCAGTATTTGATCGATCTCTGCGTAAATAAAAACTCACTGACTCTTTGTATTTTGTTCAAATTGTATTTTTTTTTAATTTTACATCTTGAATTATGGAAATTAAGCTTGGGTGTATGTATCGGAAAGACGAAATGTCTAATATTGAAATTTAAATTAACGAAACCATCATGGTTTAGATTCTAGTACATGTAGCCAGTAATGATTTTGAATTTGTTGTGCATGCTTGTAAAACATAGAATTGAAGAATTTACTGTGACTCAACTAATCTCAAGTCTTATTCGGAAGTAATTTAGGTCTACAATTTCATTTCTGCTGATGCGTTTGATTGAAGCATCCAGGTGTCCAATTCTTAATTGATCACGATCAATCAACGTGATATATTACTTACTTGCACACAGGTATAGAAATAAATATACAAGTATTTGAGTAAGAATATGTACTATACGTAGAAAAATAAATAGTACAAGTATACGCACTATTCTTCTGAAAGTTTATCTTGTTCATTACAACTAAGGAAAACGGTTTTGTTATTCATTGTGGTATTTTGGTCATATTCCTAACGAGAGGCCCGTGGGTGTTATAGGTCACCAGAGTATCATGTAACAACTTTCCAACAATTGAATTTGGTTCGTGTTTTAAACCAGATGCCAAAAATTCACAATTTTGAAAGAGGCTTCTTTGCTCGCCATAACTATAAACTTAGAATGCTTTAAATCTAACTTAATACACAGATTTGAAGTAGGGGCCGGAACAAAGAGAAAAATGCATTTCACTGATCAGTAATAATCAGCAAAAATCAGAAGTGCCACAACCCCACAGAAACCCCAAAACCTAAGGTCACAATTTTTGAAAAGGTAACCTTGTTCATCCTAAATGTTTGATTAATACCAAAGAGCAGATATAGTGCATTAATTCATTTCCATTATATAATCATTAGAGCCCCCAGTGACACCCCAGTACCCCTGACCCAGAGGCCTTGAAATGTCTGGAAGAAGGATCCTTGCTCATCTTAACTATAAACCTAGATCATCAGCATAATATCCAGAAACAGAGGGAAGTATAACAAAGAATTCATGCATTTTCACTTTATAAATATTAGAACCCTGCCCTAACACCAGAATTCCTGACCAAGGGGCCATGAATTTCATAAGTTTGGAGGAGGCATCCTTTTTCATCATAATTATGTACATAGCTCATTGATTAAATATCCAGGCCAGGGGGCCATAAAACTTAGACGAGCTCACTTTTGACCTCAGTCTCACTTTTTCCTAAGGAATTAATAGTGGAAAAGTGAGACTGAGATCAAAACTGAGCTCGTCTAAGTTTTATGGCCCCCAGGCCAGGAGAAAAGGTTAAGATTTTCAAAAATCATGCATTCACACTATATAATGAATTTCACAATTTTGGTAGGGGTCCAATGCTGATTACAATCATGCAAACAGTTTGGCTGCTTGATATCCTGGAATAAAGAAGTTTTTTTTAAAATTTATTTTGCATTTATTTTGATTGCTTTAGTCCCACCCCTCAGGCCCCAAGGACCAGAGACAATGAAATTAATAATTCCATTCCCAATCACTCAATAACCATATTATGCTAAAATTTGTGGTTTCAAAGAAGCTGAAAAATTTCCAATTTTACATGTAACACACGACGGACAACACACGAAAACGGATAGCAATAGGTCACCTAAGTGACTTAGGTGACCTAAAAATTAGGGGAAACATTTAAAGAATAAGTAAATAAAGATAGAACTGTTACATATATACATTTTAAAAAATCATTCTTGTAAAAGACTGCAGCTGTGTTAAAAAAATTATGATGTGGTAAAAATATATTTTTAAAAAGACAGATCAAGGGATAATGAATCGTCTGCAGACAATTATTTTAATGAGGAATATTTTATGCTGATACTGTTGACCTTGCAGTTACATAAACGAAGTTTTGATATGTTTGTGATGCAGCTGCACTCCATGTTTCATCAAGCGTGACTGCATGAGACTGAGGTAGATCCAGCTTCGTCATTCACTTGCGTAAACCTATTAATCATGAATATGTACAAAGTACAAATTGATATAGACCACATTAGACTATCTGTTCATAATCTAAATATTGAAACTGGTAGATATGTTAACAAAAATAGTAAAAAGGATTTGTTTAAAAATTGCTCTTTGAATGTTGTCGAAGACGAATTTCATTTTATCAAACAATGTTCATGATCTTAGATCGAAATATTTGAAAAATATTAGAACAATTCTCAGTTAACCTTGGACTTTCAGTAGGGAGTGACTTTCTCGGCACTACGTAATTAGCGTCTCTCAAATGACGAATAAAATCTCATTAGTTAAGACATTAATAATATCAGCAACTTTAATTGTTGTTGACAACGATGAGAAGACTTAAGCCCCACTTCTTTGTCGTACGAAACGCTATCATTGGATCATTGCTACACTCGTTGAAATTCGCCCGAATGTATGATTTCAAAATTGAATGAAAGGCTGTTTAAACTTCCGACGCTAATCCTTTAACGTCAAGAATACAACGCTTTACTGAAAGTCCAAGGATAACAGAGAGATGTGCTATTAAAAGAAATTCAGTGTTTGGAAATTAATTCAAGTTCTAAGTGTACAAAGTATTAAGGAACTTTGTCATCTCTGAAAATATTTATATCAAGCTTCCATTAGATGAGTGAATCATTTGTAATTTTTAAGTGTTTCATATTTACAGATATCAGTAAAAACACGTCCTGTATAGTTAACTAGCTATTATGCTCACTCTTATATTGTTATATATTCAATTTATTGTATATGTGTATAGTTATTGTTATACATAAGAAATGAAAAACTTGAACACTCTAAAAAACATTGTTGTATGATGCACATCTTTCCCTGTGTTATCTGTGAAATTAAGTACGCAAAACATAAATCAGATTTAAAGTTAATAGGATTCATACTGTTGTATTTTAATGATGGCATGAGAATGGAAACGTGTCCAAGGAGAAGACCCCCACCCCACCCCGTTTGAAATTTAAACCTGTATGACTTTTTTCTTCATAAAATCTTCTCCGGATGACATACTTATGATACAATCTACGAAAGCCAGTTAGAATCAACCAAGGGAGAAAATTTTAAATAAATATATATCCCTTAGAGAATTTTAAAAACCATACTGAGACATAACAACTTGTTGGTGAGGAGCTGCAAATGTAGACCTATACTTAAAGCTCGGCACTTACAGATCGAGGGATATTTTTGTGCCATCACATATTGCATCACACAGTAATTAGTATTTGGTACATTCTTTCAGAACACTTCACTTACACTTGAATACTTAACAAAATGAAATTAAAGCTTACTTAAGAACCCTCTGAATTGAATTTTTTTTCTTCATTTTCATACTGTTGTGACTTGTATTACTTTTCAGGGCCAGTTTCATCAGAATAATCTTATCCATATATGTGTAAGCTTTTCAATATGATATTTATTCAACACAATAAACATTCCTACATGTAAAATAAATAAATTCTACATAAAAATGAAACTGAAATCTTAGAAATTAAAAACAGACATGTTTTATTCATATCATTTGAATCATTCATGTAATAAATCCAAACAATGAGTATGCCTACATCGAAAAAGCAGAGATAAAGGGAAGTAACTCAGATCCATATTGAAGAAAGTCATATGGCATATTTTTGATACTTCTAAATGTTTTGTTACTTTATATCAAGTTGGGACTCTCCTGTAAATTACACAATTTAAATCAATCATAAATATTCCATATTTAAAACAATACCGATTTATTTACTGACTCGAATAAAAATATCAGACACAGTTTAAAGTTTAACTATAGATAAGTGGGAATATTCAATTTCAAAATCAGTGAAAATTTAATTTGAACGTTAATAGCAAATATCATGTAAATTTACACTTATAATCTCGTATTTTTATTTTTTTAGCTCAGATATGCCATATACATGTATAGCTTTAATATGTTTAAATAGATATTACAATATGAAATTTATGGTTGTTTTACAGTCATACTGCTCTGTCATTAGAAATAAAGGAATAATACAGAAATGATAAAATTAAGGATTTTCCTTTAACTGGACCGGTTAACATATTAATTGGATTTGTAGATATGGAGATAAATACTAGTACATGTAGATGTATTAAGAACATAACTTGGTATTAAAGGTACTTGGACACAGATTTGAAGTCAATATTTTCTCTATAATATTACGACTTATGTATTTTAATAGCATTTCACACAAAGATTAATTAAAAATCTTATTTCATATAAAAGATATTAAAATTTCAAAATTTTTGGCGGGTTTGATTGACACATCCTTGCACTATCACAAATTAATTTTATTCTTAATCCTTAGGAAAAGTAGCAATCTCGTTTTGTATAAATGAAAAATATTAATACTATAATCCAGAAAATTCAGAGTAGACATGTTTGAAAGCAAAACAAACACACAATATATTGTCAGTCTGTGCAGTTGTGGTAAGCAGACTGTGACGATTGAACGCACCTGGTGAATTGTAAACATAAACAACTAGAACTGTCCAATAGGGACAAATACCCCCCGCTGGGGTTTTCAGAGAAGGTGCCAATTCAAAAATACTTTATGGATCTAGAGGTGTTCACAATTTACTTACAAAAATTTGCAGTGAAATATAATTGCTCATCATGTTTCTTAATGAATGAAACAAAAGTGCAACCAAATGAAACATCAATACTAATACATTGTAATTCCACTGTAAATTTTGTTTTTATTTTTTCATTTTATTTTTTTTTTATTTCTGCATAAAAAAAATATATTGCAATTATGTGTTGTGTCACATTGATATATCACATTGATATATCAATTTGAAATGCATTTTGAAAATAATGAGCTGGTCATCCAGTAATGAAGTGCTTTGAAAGACAATAAATTACAATTAAGAGAATAAGAGAAGAGAGATCTTTAATTCTTGTGCCCTATTCCCTGGAGATTAGATAACAGACACACGCTTGACAAGAGATATGCCTTAACAACTTCCAACACCAAACTCATTAATTTATCTTTAACTGGATGCATGTCCAGTCATTATTCCCAAGAGACAAATGAAATTACATTATCTTCTGTGCAATGTAAAAACTGTTTTTGACACTTGATGATGTTTCTTTTTTTAAAGTTTTTATGAGTAGTTTTAAGCTGTAGTATTTTTGAACAGATATTCTAGATTCTATATCTCAAACCTTATACATGAGCCCAAAATGAACAAGTCAATTAAAATAAAAAATAAAACCTGTAAAATGCAAAAAAATTAACAAAAAGACTTGCAAATTTCATGTGCACACCTTCATCTGGTGAATAATAAGTGTACAAATTTTTAGATTAATCCTTGCAATAGTTTCTGAGAAACGGTCCGGACAGAACCACAAACTAAAAATGAAAAAACACTTCTAAAATTAAAAATAATAATCGAATCAAGATGAAAATATCAGGTGCACAACTTCATATGGTGAATAATATGTGTACAAATTTTCAGACAAATCCTTCCAATAGTTTCTGAGTAATGCTCCGGACAAAATCTCGTCTACAGACAGACAGACAGACGGACAGACGGACAGACAGACAGACGGACGGACAGACAGACAGACGGACAGACGGACATGGTGATTCCAATATACCCCCCCTAAACTTCGTTTGCGGGGGGTATAATAACAGAACTCGTGCTCTGTTTACAAAAACTGTGTACATAACACGAGTGTGCTCGATTTGCTAAACTCTGTACGCAACTCTTAGTTTGGAATGACAATACTTGTGAAGGAGTTTTGCTTTCTAACATTTTTACTCTGAATAAAATTATTTTTCTGGATAAAAGTTTTAATAATTCTCATTAATACACTACAAGATTTCCACTTTTCCTTAGGATTAAGAATAAGGTTAAAATTTGTGAAAGTGCAAGGATGTGTCAATCAAACCCGCCAAAAAAATTGAAGTTTTCATAACTTTTAAATGAAATAAGATTTTTAATTAATTTTTTTGTGAAATGCTATTAAAATATATAAGTCGTAATAATCATACAGAAAATATTGACTTCAAATCTGTGTCCATCAAAGTACCTTTAACAAAGACACTTGTAGATGTAATGGATGATTTATGTTTTCATACTGGTATATGCAGTGACCATATTAAAGCTCATTTAAATAAAGATAAATGTACACCAATAAACATTAAAATAAAATCATAAAAATAAGAAAGACAGTGTTCTTTTAGAGGAAAGTTAATACATTTACCTTACTCATAATGCACACACAATAACTGTAAATTTTCCTCCTAAAAGAAATAACACACTCACAAATCAACCAATGTCTTTATGCACAGAACATAGAGAAAGGAAGATGAATAACTAGGAACAGAAATAAAACTAAATGTTAAATTGATTGCACAAAGTATAACGTTAAATAAATAATCAAACAGTGTTGCTTCAACACCTTTTTTCATGTTTCATTGAATGCTTTTAAAAATCTGCAGTTGTTAATAATACATGTACTAGGTTAAGAAAAAAGTACTACTGGTACATGTATAATATAAGACTAGCCATCTTTAAAATAATGCTTGTTTACCCTCTCCCAACTCAGTATAAAATAACTGGGTCTGTACATATAGGTAAATGGGAAAATCTTTTTTCAGAAAATTTCAACATACATGTATTTGTTAATGGCATAAGAGGAATAAAAAAAAGAAAATTTATTTGACCTGATATGTAAAAAAAAAAAAAGGAGTCAGGCATATTTTTAAGTCAGTTGGTCAGGAGAGGGCAATTAAACAATTTTTAAAGAAGGCCTTACATTAAATATTTTCAATTCAAGAGCATTCAGGATAGAATTTTCTCCTGAATGCTGTCATTTCTACTTGATGTTGCTTTCAACGGAATGAATAATGTAGAGAGTGTTTGAAGTGAAGTACTGATATCAGTCAAATTCTGGAATGTCATCATAGGAGTATCCAGTGTATCCTTTGTATGCGTAGTAAGCTATCCTTACATGGTAGGCCCCGGGTATAAACATAAGGGCTCCTATAATTATCACCGGCCATGTCCTGTCTGCATACTAGAACAAGAAAATTATCTATACATATATAAATTCAGGATTTTATATATTTATTCAATTTTAAATAAAGCTTGAATAGGCTTGTAAATATGTTCATGTAAAGAAAATGATAATCTTTAAAACATGAGATAATATGTATTTTTAAATTTTGGCCCATGGACCAGAACATTCACCTGAGTAACTCTTGCTCTGTTGTTTTTCATATTCATCAACTTATTATAATTTTCATTACCCCATCCTATCCCAGGGGTCAAGATTTGAACTAACTCAGGAAGCTTCCACATAAGTGTCACTTTTTCTAGCCCATTGGTTCTTTAGAAGAAGGTTTTTAATGATTTTCCCTATATATTTCAATGGAAAACTTTGATTCCCTATAGTGGTCCCACCCCTCTAAGGGACATTATGTGAACAATTTAGAATCTACACTACCCAAGAATGTTTCCACATAGGTTTCAGCTTTTCTGGCCCAGTGGTTTTTAAGAGAATTTAAGATGTTTAATGACTCTACTGCGCTTTGTCTTTCCTAGATTATCTCCCCTTATAATGGGACTTGGTCCTTAATTTTAAACTCCCCATCACCCATGGATGCACTGTACCAACTTTGGAAAAAATTGCCCAGGTGTTCTTGAGAAGTTGAAAATGTCACATGAAAAGTTTACAGATGGATGAACAACAGACAATGGATGATCAGAAAAGCCCACTTCTCAGAGCTTTCATCTCAATTGGGCTAAAAAGATATGAAGATGGAATTTGACAATCCTCCTCATTGAACAAATGCATGTGTAAGTCTTACCTCTGCACTGATATAGCCCGTCAACAGCAAAGAGCCAATGATCAATAAGATGGTCCCTATAGAAAACAGCACTGTGGCTAATAGTATAGCTTTGTAAGGGACTTTTGGAGGTGGTCTTTCAAACTGAAAAATATATATTTTACAGTCCTTTTAGATACAAAATATCATTTACAATACCAGATTATTAAAATATGTACAAGACAATATTTTTTTTCATTTATAAAGCTTGGAAGTTTATTTTGCAATGGAATGAACACATGGAGAAAATTAATGGGATATAAATTCATTTATCAAGTCTCACCATAAAAAAAATAATTTAGAAAAATTACACTCCCCAAACAAATACAGACATTTACATGGAAGAATGTCATTTGAACAGAGATGGGGACAAGAATATTACCCAACTGAGGACTTCTTAATTTATGGTTGACTTTGAAATATTTGAAAAAGACACTCATTTTAACCAACCTCCACCGAATCATGAAGGATGATATCATTTGGAATAAGATGATACATTTCAAAATGAGGTTCCCTCCCTTGTCCCCTTGCTCTACTTTTTCTGTTCATTAATATAAAAGAGTGCAAGCAAGGGAAGTAAATTTAAACTGGTCTTAATGCTGTTGATTGATTTATAGGCTGCCTTGGTAAATACCTATCTGTTGTTTTGTTTTAACCATGCTAATTGCGAGTAAATGACATATCGATCATTGTAAAGATGTGCAGACACCATGTACACTGTAGTTTGGTTTCATGTGTCTGTCATGCTGTTTTAGTGTTTAAATGTGAAGTACATTAAAAGCAATCTTCCGACCACTTTGCTCTACGAAATTTAGAAATTTACCTCTGTTCAGTTCCGATTACATAGGTTGTATATACAGTCTGCCCATCAATCCAAAAATTTCCGGTGAAACGAATATTTTATCAAGTGTGCAGTGCTGTAATCGGGCATCTGTGTACGTTTGATAAAAGTTTTTATGGATGGAAGTATTGTTACAAATGTTCGACTTACTTGTAAACCAATATATCCATCATCGTGAGACTTTGTCAGCTTGTGATATTTAGCAGAGCCTCCATCAACAACAGATCTTTTCGGCATCATCCAAATATTAAAAATAATTTACGTTCATGTCAACAAATCTGCGGATTCCAGAGCCCGACTCAAGAACAGGTGTTTTTTTCAAATTATTCCAGGGTATTACATTCTATATGTCAGGAACAAATACCTAATCTTTATTAAATTTACTTTATCATTTACAACCATTTACTGGTTATGAATGACTCTTTTTTTAATTGATTAAGGAGGAGCACACAAAGTCGGGCTCAACATCACGCCAGAAAGTGAAAGTAGAGATAGGGGCTGCTCGTCTTGCTGTTTTGGACCGTGGACGCTTGTTGAGATGGCTACACCAGGATTTTATGGCGGAGTTGAAGGGTAAATATGTCCCTTATATAACCAATTCTATTTAAGGATAAAAAAATAAAGTTTATTTTTTTTTAAAACTGATCAGCTGATACCCCATGCATCTGTACAGTGTAGCTATCTGCGTCAGGTCTGGTACAATCACTAGATTTAGCTACGTAGCTTGATTTACCTACATAGCTTTATTTACCTACCTAAGGTAGCTTTATTTAGCTACCAAATTGGTTTCTTTCTATTTAAAAGCATTTTTCTCAGGGTGTGCAGAAAATATCATTTTGATGCAGTGATCATTTTCAACTTTGAACTCATCTGAAAACAACTCATAAAAAAATCTCTCTTGGAAAATTGTCTTTTTCTGCGCATTTGCAATCAAAGTCCTGAAAGTTTTGGGGCTATGTATGACAGTTAGAACAGTTACCCCTTGGATGAAATGACAAAGAAGTCCAGTTGTGGTTAACACGATAATAGGTCGGTAATTATTCAGTACAATGTGAAGTAATCATACTCAGTCATGCCTCACTGCACGGACAGCTAACCAAACAATGGAATAACACGTTTTGCTCTAAATTGTCCAAACACAGCAATGTATAAACTATCTCTGCTTTGGATTGTTTTTTTAAGCCTCCCTAGTATAAATATCAATCGTCATTTAATTGCGACTTTTTGTCTCTTTTTAATAAAAAGAAAATTTTTGAAAACTTACCTTGAAATAGCTAAATAAAGCTACCTGAGGTAGGTAAATAAAGCTACGTAGGTAATTCTACCTACGTAGCTAAATCTAGTGATTGTACTGGACCTGTGCGTATCTAAGACACATGATTGGCATGCACAGTTTAAAAACATTTACATAAATACCTATAGATAGTGTTTTATTTTGAACATACTTATTAAGATGATGAATGCGTTATGTCTTTACCAAAGAGTATCGTGTCGTCATTCAAAGTCATGAAGAAAGCGCCATTTCTGTGGAAAGTGGACACAGATTTTCCTTCTGAATAAGTTAAATGGTTCTTGTAAATTTCAGGGGAGCAACCCATTCCAAAATGGTGCTGATGAATGAGAATGGGAACATCTTAGCATGGTCAGATGGACCATCAACAAATCAATGGGTTGGTAAAATAAGTACAGTTTTTAGGTTTACAATAATTGGAAAGTTGCATGTTGATCATCTCTTGTACAGCCATTAGCACATTTAGACAGTCCGTGAAATGTTCTACCACCCCACGGTAGTGCTGGGAAAATTGTCAATAGTGAGCAAAGTACGAGAGTTAAGGTTGAGGTGGAGGTTTAGCAGAAGATGAATGAGTATGGGGTGAGGAATTTTAATGACATCATCAGAGTAAGTGGAGAGCTAATGGAAAACTCAACAGGAATTTAGAGCACTTGCTGACTAGTGTGACTTCTCACTTTTTTTATCTTCACTGTTCACTTACTGATTAGCTAATCATTTATTTTTGTAAGTATAAGTTTAATGCTATTGCTTTTGACATTTCACTCTCCATATATCTCAAAGAATCTGTGCCTTGCATAAGCAGAAAGTACAAGTACTGTAATATATTAAGGTGTTTGTGAAGTTTCTATGTTTTATCAATTTTTTTGAAATACAGGAATAGGATATTATGTTTTCATGAGTTAATGTAAAGGTAAATTAAACATGATGGTTGACCTACAGAATTATTTTTTCAGTTGATAGGACAAGAGGAATGTCTGAAGAGAGTGAACAATATGGTGGAGGAAGCCAAATCTAAGGCAGGACTGGACCCCAGCACCAAGTTAGTGTCTCTGGTGAGTGAAGGAACTTTATTTCCTGAAAGTTATCTTGATTATGTTTTTAAATTTCTAAGTCAAGATCTATTTTTATAAATTCCTCTATTTTTAGCTCATCTGAGCTTTCCCCATTGAGTGATGTTAAGCTGCTCCATCTGTCACTTGTCCTTTGTCATCTTTTATCCATAATCTTTTCATATTTTCCAACTTCTTTTCAAAAGCTACTGAACCAATTTCAAATAAACTTGTCTGCCTTAATACAAATCTAAGTCTTTTTGGATGGCAGGGATTATCAATGAGTGGGGCAGACCAGAAGGAAGCTCAGGATCAGCTGATCAGTGGAATGAAGTCCAAGTACCCTCAGTGTAGTCAGAATGTGTTCATTGCTAGTGACACTGCCGGGGCTATTGCAACAGCCACAGAGAAAGGTACTGTAAAAACTGTCTTGCTGAACAGCTGTGCAATCCTTTTCACTTTTCCATAGTATTCCTCCCACTGCAATCCCAGATTGACTTATCCAAAACTGTGCTGACATTGTCCTAGCAGGTCTGATTTACCTGACGGACATCATTGTACAATGTACATATATGGTGAAATCAGGTTCAGATAGGGAAATTATACACAGAACCAACTAAAGTGACGAGATAAAACAGGCTGAAAATATTGATAATACATGTAGATTTAATCTGTTTTTGAAATCAAAATATGCTGTCATGCACATACCCTAATCATGACATTTGGTAAGATATGTAACAGTATTGCAAAGTGCAATTTCTTCACTACACATACATGTAACTCAACAGACATTTAAAATTTAACATTTTAGGTGGTATTGTGTTGATCTCTGGAACTGGTTCTAACTGTATGTTGATCAATCCTGACGGTAAAGACTTAAGATGTGGGGGCTGGGGACATCTTCTGGGAGATGAGGGTTCTGGTATGGTTCACTTTTTGAGTATTTTTTCTACAGTCAAACATGTTAATTTAATGTTTTTTAATCTGAAATCTCACTTATAACAATGAAGATTTTAAATCACTTTCAGTAAATGTATTTGTTTAAAATGTTGTTTTATCCATCTTGTTGTTTAACCAGGCAAATTTCTAATGAACATGCGGTCTCTGGATTAGGCAGATTTTGCAATAACTGTATACTCTAAGTACTACTTAGTAGTGGAGGGGGGGGGGGGGGGGGTT
>PRKT01000005.1:2269432-2364016 GCA_003671525.1 Saccostrea glomerata | reverse complement strand
GATATACCAAGTATTTCTTGCTTAATTCTTTTCATCTTGAACAGCATACTGGATCACACAGAAAGCGATTAAGATTGTGTTTGACCACGAAGACAATCTAAAAGTCTCTCCACATGATATATCATTTGTCAGGGATGCCATGATGAAATATTATCAGGTATGCTGATGTGTTTTATTTGTAGTGTAAAACAAGCAGGTTTCATAGGATATTCATATCTGATCAGAATATTTACATGTAAGGGACTATTTTGTCAATCATGCACATCTATGCATTTTTCCACAAGTAAATAATTTGCTATTTTAATCTGAAAGGACCAAAGTGAATTTACTGAGCAGAATTGTTAAAAAGAATTACCTCTATGAAAAACACAGTGAAACACCCAAATTATTTGGTAGTTTATTGATCTAGGAGTTTGACTTTTGAGAAAAAAAATTAAATTTGATCATAAGTTTTGAATGATTACTAGAGTATTAGCTTTCATATTTCATAGGTTTATTCCTTGTGACAAGACCTTCCTTTGGCTACCCAAAAACTTTGACCTTGACCTTTGAGTTTAAAACACTTTCAAAAACTTAAAACTTGGCCATAAAAATTGAAAGTTTGATTCAATTTTTTTATTGGGGTACCAATAAAGCTTTAATCCCTTGACTTTGGAGTTTGACTTGGCTAATGCATTATAGAAACTGAAACCTTCATCATGAGACACAAAAACATCTAAGTTTTCTAAGTTTCTGATAAAAATGTATAAAAAGTTTGAAGAGTGATTGATGGAGCTACTGGTTTATTCTTTTTCAGATCAGTGATAGAAATGAAATCCTACATTACTTTTATTCCAAGTTTGACAAATCCTACATAGCTGGCTTGTGTAAAGAACTTGCTCAAGGTATTCAGTGGAAATCTTATTTTAAAAACCTAACTTCTTTTCTATATCAAAATATCATAGTAGATTTTAAACTGCTATTCAGAGACGTACCATGCACACAGATGGTTATTTTTTTTTTTTTTTTTTTTTTTTTTACATTCTAAGTTATTTCTCTTTGTTTGGACAATGCTGTCTGACAAATATTATTAAAAGCATTCTTGAAAATAAAAACATACATGTACAATTGTAAATGAGAATTTGAACTCCTGCCATAAAATCAAAGTAAAATAAAATGATCTCAATTGTTCATCTCTTCTAAGGTGCCAAAGAGAAGAAAGACAAGATATGTCTGGAACTGTTCAGACAAGCTGGAGAAATTTTAGCTGATCACATTCTTGGTGTTGGACCACATATTGCAGAGGTAATAGCTAGGACTTTTGTTAAACAGAAATACAGTGAAAACTATCTAATCCAACACCTTAATAATCCGACACACTGTGAATTCCGACCTTAAATTCCTTTCCCATTTTACTATTTTCATCTATTCACACACAAAATTTGTCTCCCAATGCATGTCTGATTAGACAGGTTTCACTGTATATGACTTAAACAGCAACTGAAAAATATCAATTATCAAGTCTCTGGAAATTTTTTTTTTCTCCTCAGGAATTACTGAACACACCCAGTGGATTACAGGTGGTCACAGTAGGGTCTGTCTGGAAAAGCTGGGACCTCATGAAAGATGGTAAGTCTAATGTTCAAGAGTTGTTTAGAATTGAAAGAAACAGGAAATTACATTATAAGACAAATTCTCTATCTTGTAAAATAAAAAGATTTCAATTACAACACAGCAATTATTTTGTGATGTTTTTAAAATATACCCTGACTGTTTTACCTTTTATATCAGGCTTTTTTTGTGAGAGCCCTGACAGACATTTACGTTATTCTATAGCTATGAAACAAGTGATAAGGGGGATAATTCTTGTAATTTTTCCGAGATGTTTAATTGAATATAGAATAGATTTAATATTAGGATAATATGTTTTTCAGGTTTTGTGAGTGTTTTAAAGGACAGAACAAGAAATACCAGAATATCTAAGATAAGTTTACTAGAACTGAAGGAGTCAGCAGCTATAGGAGCTGCCAGTTTGGGGGCCAAGTCGATCAAATTTAGTCTGCCTATCAACTATCAAAACAATGCCTCTCTCTATTTCCAGGCAGAATTTTGAATATTGCAGTCAAAATGATGGTAAAATTAATAGGTTGTATTCCAGGGCTTTTTTATGGTCAGCAAAGATTGTATTTACATCTATATTTTAAAAAATGCTTTAATTTAACAACAAAATGCTTCTTTTGATTATTAGTGTGTGAATTAATGTTGCAGCTTTTGCAAATGAAACCTACTTTATTGCAAATATTATTAGCTATTAGATGATGTGAAATTTCATATTTATTGTTAATTAAGTCACACATACAATATAAGATACATGTATTTTATTGAGCAATCAAGGACCCGAAAAGACATTTCAACATATGGTTATACACGTACACTGATAAAATATAGATTATTGTGATGATTTATTGTATTATTTTTTTAATTAAATGAAATGATTTTTTAAAAATATGCAATATTGTATGATCCTGTATAATGTACTTGTAATCTATACAATATAGACACATAAAAGTTGACTTTATTATATTATAAGCAGATGCCTTATTTTGATGTAATATTATACATATATATTGTAGAACTAGTTTTTAAGTTCAAAATATGCAGCATTTACTAGTCTATATTACAAGTAATGCAATTTTGTATTATAATTACTTTAGATAAGTAATTTGTTTTAATCATTTGTTTACATTCCAGAGTTGTTCATTGATTTGTTACTGAAATGAAGTAAAAAGCGTTTGGATTTGGAAAAAAAAGTTTTAAATACTTTTTAAAATACATGTATGATTGATATAATAATTTAAACATATTAAGGAGACATTAATTATTCTTTAATGTATATATGGATATGCCTCACGTGGTACCCCAATTTCTGTAGGTATGTGTACACATTTTCATAATAGACTTATAGTTAAACAGTCTATGTAGTTTTTATGCATACATGTAGCAATGTGATATGGGACCAAACAGCTGAAAATGAGCATGAATACAAGAATAAAATATACAAACTAATAGTACATTAAAGCTTAATAAACTTTATAGTTTTAGTTAATCTTTTGAAGGATCCATCATTTGAGTTGTTTATAAACAGTGAAAATGTATTTGTAATGCAAATATTGTGGTTGGAATAAAAATGAAAGATGAATTTTACGAGCAGTTACAAATGGTTGTCTCAAAAGTCCCTCAGCATGACATGCTGCTAATAATGGGAGACTTTAATGCAAAAGTGGGTAATGACAACACTGACTGTGAGAAATCTATGGGAAAACATGGATGTGGAATTATGTGGAATTAAGAATGACAATGGAGAGCGCTTCATTGACTTCTGTCTCAATAACAACCAAAAGATAGGAGGCACAATATTTCCTCACAAAGATATACGGAAGCTCACGTGGAAATCTCCAGATGGTAGAACAACAAACCAGATTGACCACATAACTGTACACAGCAAATAGCGCAAATCCCTACAAGATGTTAGAGTATGCCGTGGAGCAGATGTCAACAGTGACCACTATCTGCTGAAAGCTATTATAAAACTAAAACTTCGCAGAAATCCCAAAAAGCAGGAGACAAAAAGGAGGATTGATGTAGAAAAGTTAAAGATACCAGACACACGAAAAGCTTTCAATCTGGAATTGAAGAACAGATTCAAGGTCCTGGAAGAAAATCTTGATGTTGTTGAAGATATTCAAGAAAGGTGGGACACGATCAAGAAAGTGTATATTGAAGCCGCCGAAAAAACAGTAGGCTACCGAACCAAGAAGAACAAAGAATGGCTAACACCTGGTACATGGGAGAAAATAGGTGAAAGAAAGAACATAAAGCAGAAAATTATCAGCACTAAGTCTGCAAGATTACAAGAACAACTACAAGCTTCCTATAAAGAAAAGGATAAAGATGTCAAGAGAAGTGCAAGGAGGGATAGACGAATGTATGTTGACAGTCTGGCACAAGAAGCTGAACAAGCTGCTTCACATGGAGAAATGAGCACTGTCTACAAAATAACAAAAAAGCTATGTGGTCGCACTACAACCCAACCTGCACTTGTGAAAGATAAAGATGGTCACCCACTGGCAACAGAACATGAACAAGCCAACCGCTGGGTACAATATTTCCAGGAAGTACTTAATTGCCCAGAACCCGACGAACCAGCGAGTCCAGACCCTGCAGATAATGACTTAGACATAAACTTAGAACCACCAACCCTTGAAGAAGTCCAAAGCTGTATTAAAGCATTAAAAAATGGTAAATCTCCAGGCAATGACTGCATACATGCTGAAATGCTGAAATCAGATATTGCAACATCATCAAAAACGCTATTAGATCTATTCGTACATATCTGGGAAAATGAAACAATACCACATGACTGGAGTAAAGGACTCATTGTAAAGCTGCCAAAAAAGGGAGACCTCCAAATTTGTGACAACTGGAGAGGCATAACACTGCTCTCAGTCCCCAGCAAGGTGTTCTGTAAAATACTGTTACACAGAATAGACAAAGTGATTGAAAAGAAACTGAGAGAGGAACAAGCCGGATTTAGAAGAGGAAGAGGGTGTATAGACCAAATTTTTGCCATCCGTAACATTATAGAACAGTGTATTGAATGGCAAATGCCACTGTATATCAATTTCATTGATTTTAAGAAAGCTTTCGACAGTGTGCACAGGGAAACACTTTGGAAAATAGCAAGAGCATATGGAATACCAGCAAAGATATGCAACATTATGAAAACATTTTACTCAAACTTCGAGTGTAGTGTCATCCTGGAAAATGGAACATCAGACTCCTTCAGTGTAAAATCTGGAGTACGGCAAGGATGCATACTATCACCAATTCTCTTCCTTATGGTCATTGATTGGATCCAAAGAAACACCACACATGACAAAAAGAGGGGTATCCAATGGACAATGTTCAGTCACCTAGAAGACCTGGACTTTGCAGACGATCTGGCAGAAGTATCAGGGAACATCACCCACTTACAAGAAAAGACTGATAGATTAAACTCCTTTGCCAAACAAACTGGGCTTAACATCAGTGCCAAGAAGACCAAGGTCATGACAATCAATGCACCAGTAGAACCTGTCACATTAAATGGAGAGGCACTTGAGGAAGTTGAGGACTTCACCTACCTTGGCAGTATCCTAAGTAAGGACAACGGCGCTGGGAAAGATATAAAATCGCGTCTCAGTAAATCACGGACAGCATTTGCCCAACTTCAGCCCATCTGGAAGTCAAACAACTACAGTCTGAGAACCAAACTACAACTTTACAACAGCAATGTCAAATCAGTTCTCCTGTATGGGTCTGAATGCTGGCGTGTTGTTGACAGCGACATGAGAAAAGTAGAGGCATTCCACAACAACTGTCTCCGAAAAATCCACCGTATCTTCTGGCCAAACAAGATCTCTAACATAGACCTGCACAAGAAAAGCAAAAGCAGAAGTATAACAACAGAAATCAAGCAAAGAAGAATGAGATGGTTGGGACACGTAATGAGAATGCCCCAGAGCAGGATACCCAAAACAGCATTACATTGGACACCACCTGGAAAGAGAAAACGAGGTAGACTACGAACAACATGGAGAAGAACTATATCATCAGAGTTAGAGGAAATGGGCTACTCGTGGGGGCAGGCACAGTATGTGGCAAAGGATAGAGGAAGGTGGAGGCAGCTTGTTGAAGCCTTATGTCCCATCGGGGACGAAGAGGATAAATAAGTAAGTAAGTAATTTAAATTTTGATTTTTTTTTATAAGTTTAAGATGTGCCCCATGTACCAATTTTGGTTTAGGTGAGTAATTGACTTCGAAAAAAAAAAGAAATCAGTCTGTACAGGCATTTAATTTGACTAATACTAAATGATTTAATTAGAAAGATTATACAAATAAAACCTTTAATTCTAGCCCCCTCCAATGGTTCCAATAAAAAGATGAGTCTCGATGTCCTTATATTTTAGCCCATAAGTAGTATTAGTAAAAACCCAGGATAAATGTAAGCGCATTTAATTTATTTACATTTAAAATATATTAATCATGCAGTACTCATTAAGTTGTTATTAAAAATTTAGAAATTGGTATTATAAATTCAAAATTATATTTAACTGACTGGAAAAATTCGACAGTCTTAAATAGGCCCGACTGGAATAATCATGTGGATATGGTATTGACGTCAGGTTCATTGACTTCAAAACATTTTCATTCTAGTCACTTGAGCAAGGCAATCACCGATACAGCCAAATAAAAAAATGAAAGGACAAACAGTTTAAATATTTTGCGTTTTCCAATTTCTTGATAATCATTATTACAGCTGTATCATCACATACATCATCATTATTAACGTGGTTCCATCGTCATCAACATTGAAGTTAAACTTGCCTCTATCTTCGGAAAGTTCTGCTCACAAATTTTCTAAACCTTTTCAGGAAGTCCAGGTCTTTTCTCCACGTTATCATCGTCCCGTTTCTTGCTCTAGGCAAAAATACCAAAGATGCTACTTTCATTGGGACAACCCATTTCTAGTGTTTCTCTTCAAGCAATATTATTCCCTCCACATTAAAAGTACAGGATATACATATGTACAATATCTAACTCCTAAAGTTAGGTAAACGACCCTGCCTTTCAAAGGCTTCCATGCACCTGATCTTTGATATGCTTTTGAAGTAGAATTTTGAATTCTTTGGGATGTTCCTTGCAACAGAAAATCATCATAACACATATATGCCCGCCAAACGAGATAGTTTAGGCCATATCAGCAGCTATATCATCAAATTTCCCAGTGCTATGGAAATTGTTGACAGACAAGCAAGTCGAAACCAAACATCGGCATATCTTTAAATAGAAGCAGTGACAACTGAAGCGAAGTAGAAGCATTGAAACTAGAAAGAGAGCACAGTGAAAAGAAAAAGCAAGAATTAAGGAGAGATCAAGATTCCCCAAAATCTTAAAATTTGGCATTTATCCATCAAATCTGCTATTTTTTTAAAAACAATTTGAACAGACGCATTTCATTTTCTTTTGCAATTATTTTGGAAGGGGGAAAAATAAGCAAACAAGTAATCAGCAAATTCAATACTTTAATGCCAAAAAATATAAATTACAACGTTAAGATGACTTTATGAGTGTTGGAAACGATATTAAAATTTGATAGTCTTCATTGTCAAAAATCCAGGCTTGCTTTGGTAAGGAAACATGGAATAATGCGGTGACATGCATTGGAAGACATTGGCAAGTTTATTCTGGCAAAGAGCGGCAGTCGACTTGATAGTAAAAATTATTGATAAAAGAACAAATGTATTATGTGCTTTCACCGTCCTCATTATCATCGAAATTATCATCACATGATTCATCACAGTCATCCTAAATGTCTTCACAATTTCGTAATTATCATCGTAAAAATTCAGCATCACATTTAGTTTACTCCTGCCCCTCTCTGCGGATAATTCTGCTGACAAATCTTCTAAACCTTTTCAGAAGTCCGGGCCTTTTCTCCTGTTTTACATCCTTTCCTTTCTTGTTCTATAAAGTAAAAACAGTTTCATGTATGAAAATTAATTTATGGCCATAAAATATTTGGTCCAGAAATTTTTTTGGTCTTTAGTCATTCGTTGTATTGATTGAATATTTCAAAAGAAGAATTGGAAGTGGAGGGGATGGGGGCATGGGAGATCAAATTAAATTTGGCGAATCTCTTTTTGACAGGTAATGTATTGATAAAATGAGAATGCTTGGAAAATTTAAAGTCTTGACATTTCATTTTCTTCACCAATTTAAAACAAGAAAATGTTGCTTACACGTGCTCTCCTCCGGTAAATGCAGATACAGCACCAATACATAGGTCCTGTAAAGGATTCAATACTATCGCCTTGGTTTACGTCAAGGTTGTCGTCAGACTACAAAAAAGACCATTTTTTTTTATTTGCTTCATTTTATGTACTTTATTTTGTAATCATGTCATGTAGAATAATGAAAAATAATATATTTGAACTTGGATGATTTATTTTGAGATTAGGATGACACCCTAATAAATTTCAACAATGAAAGCAATTTCGCTATTTTCATTTTCATCAAGCCGCTATAATGTTTTCCTTACAAAATTAATATGTTGGTCATTCTTACCTCCTCTTTTTCAGCATTTTTACTTTCATCCTTCAATGTTGTAGCTTCACTTTTTCCTTGAGTTTGTTTTGATTCTTTTTCAGCACTTTTGGTTTTGTTTTGTAGTTTAGTGTTGTCATTAGCATTTACTTCGGTATCTGGAAACCGCTCTTAATAATCTGGAATAAATACCAGACAATTAATCATTGATATTATGGATGTTTTTTTTTAAATTAAAATCACATCTAGCGTGTATATTTTAGTTAACATTTAAATCTAGTAGTTCTCTAAGGGAGATGCAAAATCAAAAAACAAGTTTTAACAGAAATGCAAAGTGAACTAAAAAGGTATTTCACATACATTATAAACTTTACTGGTATGGTAAACCTGACTATCTTAAAATGTTTGATTAAGAAATTTGTCTTCAAGAGATCTCTATCTACATGTATATTTCCTCCTCCAAATATTGTTCTTAGCCATTTCTTACAATGGAATCCACGACAGGCACTCCATCTCTCAGATGTGCCGTATCAATCAATGAGTCAAATTCAATCAAATTCTGACTTATTTCATTTTCATAATGAAAGCAAACGTTTAATTTCCCTTTTACAGATCTGTACTTACATTTCCATTTCTCTTTTTTTCATTTTTTGGAACAACTCCTCAACATTGGTTTCTGCATTCTTGTTTTGGGACTCCTGTCTTGTAGTGTCTACAGTTTCTTTGCTTTGTGACTTTTCTTTAAACTCCCTTTCCACAGGTTCGCTCTGTGATCGTTGTTGGATGTCCTCTTCAACACTTTTGCTGCAAGACTGTTCTTCGGTTGCTGGAAATCCTGCTTTTCGTAGTCTATAATAGAATCTAGTTCTTATAAAAGTTGTAAATCATAATATTTTAATTTAAGGAACAGAGAGTATTTACATTCAACTAGCTTCAAATCTGAGCAAATGTTTAAAATGTTGCAGACATTGTAAAAATGTTTTAAATATTTACATATTTATTTCTTTTTGTCTCATTTGTTGGAAGAGCTCTTCAACTTCACCGGGACTGTCGCCTTGAAAGTCTCCTTTTGTTTCGTCTTCAAAAGTTCTGTTTGGAAGATGTGGCGTTGTGTCTTTTTCAGCAGTTTCACTTTTGTTCTGTGGTTTAATGTCGTCATCAGCACGTTTGATACTGTCTTTTGTATCTGGAAAGCCTACTCTCTGTAATCTGGAATCAAATCTCGAAACGATTACACAAGTTACTATATTATAATCCTAGTTGATCTAAGATTTCTCTGAGGCAGAAGCAAGATTGAAACTTAGAACGGCAAGGCTAAATAGATTTTAAACAAAAAAAATATTTTTATACCCTTTATACTTTATTGTTATTGTAAACAGAAAAACTTGAATGAAAAATCATCACGTATTGATCTATATCTAGAAAAAAGCTGTTCCTTTTCACCAAATATTAGTTCATATTTACATTTGCAAATATCTTTCTTAGATGAACCTATTGAAGAGAAAATACGTTCAATTCTGTGTGAATTTCATTTGGGGGTCAGAGGTCATAGCGCGACCGGATCACAGAGCGATGTGATATTTTGACCAAACAACTTCTAGTTATTGCGCGTCACTACATAGCCATAAGTTGGCCCTTTCGTGTAATGAATACAATTTAACTCGAAATGTAATTCGTTTCAAATGTAAATATAAGTAATAAACAACAATGTTATAAAGTTCACTGGGAAATGAACTTTTAGTTGGTACGTGATCAAATCTACTGAGAAGCCCTTCGGGCTTCACAGGATTTGATCACGTGACCAACTAAAATTTCATTTCCCAGAGAACTTTTTAGCATTGTTGTTTATTTCTTAATTGAACATTCATTTATGAAAGGAAGTGTTTGCACAAAATGCACTCTTGCTCACTACAAATCAGCGTGTCAGTAACTAAGATTTATCCAAAGTAGTCGTCTTATACACAAAATGTTTCAAGTATTGAATGTATAAAGATTTGTATTTACATTTCAATTTCTTTTTTCCTCATTTGTTGAAACAACTCCTCAACTTCCTTTTCTGCAGTCTTGCTTTCAGGCGTTTGTATTGAAGCCTCTCGAGTTCCTTCTTTCTGAGACTTTTCTTTTTCGTCTTCTCCTACATATTTGATCTGAGGAAGTTGTTTGATGTCTTCTTGATCACTTTTGCTGCGAGACTTTTGTTTTGTATCTGGAAACCCTGCTTTTCGTAGTCTGCAATGCATATACATGATCAAATAAGATTTGTAAATTATTATCGTGATTTAAGAACCAGGATACCAGTCATTCTCGATAAGTTTGTGTAAACAAAAATAAAAAACAAAATGTTAAAAATATTTACATATCTATTTCCTTTTGTCTCATTTGTTGGAAGAGCTCTTCAACATCTGTAGGACTTTCGTTTCGACAGTTATGGTTTGCTCTGTCTCCAGTAGTTATGTTTTGCTGATGAGTGCCTTTTTCAACAGTTTGGAGATGTTTTGCAATCTGTTCTTCACTTTTGCACTGGATTGTGTCTTTTGTGTCTGGAAAACCAGCTCTCAACAGACTGTAATGGAATCATAATTTAATATTTCTCTAAAACAATGCAGTATTTTCATTCCAATCACATTTTACCATGTTCCAAAAAACAACAACAACAACAAGAACAAAAAATATCATTTACGTTTCCATTTCCTTTTTTCTCATCTGTTGGAAGACCTCTTCAACATTTTGTGGATGTTGCTGTGTGTTGCTTTCAGCAGTCTTTGCATGCTTTGTTACATCTTCATCACTTCTGCATCGGACCTGTTGCTTTGTGTTTGGGAAGCCTACTCTTAGTAGTCTGTAATAGAATCTCTTATTATTGCACCCGTTTGAGAATTATATTTTAATTTGCCAATAATATATACTAGTACTTTATATGTATAAACATGTTCTCACATTTCCATTTCCTTTTTTCTCATCTGTTGGAACACTTCTTCAACATTCTCAGGAGCTTTTCCCTGTGACGGGTCATTTCTGTCTTTTTCTACAGTTTGATTTTGTTCTCCAAGTTCTCTAGCACTCTTGCTTTTGTACTGTTGTCTTGATTTTGGAAACCCTGCCCTTAGCAGTCTACAAACGAATCAAAGAATTAGTATACCAGTAAAAGGTGGGTTGTTTGTTAATATGAAAAAGTATATCAAAATATTTTTAAAATATAGTCCGAAATATTGTGTTGAATTAAAGTAAAACACGCTTATAACACCGTGCTAAGAACGGACGATTTTGTTTCAGTATAAACCTTCTTCGTATGAATATACTTATACTTCATAATGTAATTTACGATCAAGGGGGATTGATTGATTGACTGTTTGTTGTTTAACGTCATACAAGAATTTTTCACTCAAATGGAGACGCCACCACTTGCTGTTGGAGAGCTAAAAATTTTGTCCTATACTCGGTACATAGGGCCAGTAAGCAATGAGGGGTCTTTTTTCGTGCCAGCACCTACTGCGACACGGGACCTCAGTTAGTATCAACTCCTTACTTCGCGACTCTAGAGCAGACGCTCTACCCACCGCGCAACGCAGGGGACAGATCAAGGAGGATGAAAATCACTTTGATGTAAGTGTTACTTCATTATAAACGTGTCTGCTATAAGCATGTTGTACTGTATATTGAATAAAAAAGAGAAATTCTATATTTTAAAACGTATTTACATGTCCATCTCCTTTTTTCTCATCCGTTGGAAAATCTCCTCAGCTGTGAGACTGGATCCCTCGTGCCCTCTGTTGTCATTTTGACTAGAGAATGCAAAAAAAATGTTTCAGTTCACATTTAAAAGAAAAGTTGAGAGAAAAAAAAGTGGAATTTTTGAAAGAAAAGAAAAATCTTGAGAAAGAAAATAAATAAATAAGACCTACCTGTCTTTTTCAAAGTTTCTCTCTTTCTGGTTATGTCCTTTTTCCTGTAAGACAAATTGAGTTGATTTTCACTTTTCTCCCTTTACTGATCAAAATGTGAATTGAAGTAATGACACCGAACCCTTTTCCCGGGTAAATGCGTGAAAAATTTGACACTGAATCTAATATGCAAAATTGGCATGACAGATCAAAATAGAATTATGTATTATATGTTAAAGTGCATGTATTTTAATCCAATGGGACATTTTAACATATCTGGAAACTGAAAACTAATTTCCTAAACCCGTTTTCCAGAGAACATACGTAAGTTTTGTAAATCAATTTTTAGGATATTTTCTTTTCTCTTCTACGAAACCTTCACATAACAAATCCTTATGGATATTCTGCAAATGCTGAGAAAAAAATGACGAAGAGTACCAAATGTATTGACTAACCAACCCCCCCACCCCACCCCCCAATGGAAAAGGAAAAGCTGTAAACAGATTTTAATTTTGTGTTTATATTTGATCTAAATTTTGATTACAAAAAAACATAAATAATTTGTTGATACCGAATTTAAAATCTTAAAAACTATTTGCTACATACAGGCAGAAATTGGAAACATATTTAGATATTTTTAATTCATCTTTAACTTTAAGGATTAAGCATAAACCTTCGCTGCCTAACTTACACATGTACAATCAAATTTAGCGAAGACCAGCATGCAGCATTTTCTTTTATAAAACAAAAGTCTTTATACAGTAAAATAGCATTTCTCACCTCCATCACCCGAGAATTTGTACACTTGTAAACATAAAAAAATTGTCTATCAACCAAATAACGTAACAATACTGATGACGTCACAATTATCTATCGGAGCTCTCTAGCCTTTTTATCTCACCATACACTCAGAATGCACTCGGAGTTCCTCGGATGACTCGTGCCTCGCACGCACGAATGGAGCGGAGCGGAGTCAGCCTAGCCTGGTCCCCTGTCTCATCCTTGCCAAGGCAGGAGAGCCAGGTGGATTACATTCTATGCTTTCCTTTGATAGGTTAGAGAAATGCGCGCTAAATCGTAGATTTCTGAGCCGTTGCCGTTAACCACGGAAATAAATATCGACGTAACAATGATACATTACGTCGACGACGTAGAAAAATACGACGTCACAATGAACGTTTTCACCGGAAGCGCAGCCATTTTCGACGTCACAATGGGCTAACATTCAGGGCAGATTCGCCCTGAATCCATTGTCCTCCACCTGGCCCTAGTGACGCGGAGAAGGGACTGGGAACCAGGCTTGAGTCAGCCGAGGATTGCCGATTGCTCAGAATGTTGTGGTATGGAGACGGACGAGGAGTTACGAATCACTTAAACAATAGATTAGGCATCTTGTTACTTGAAGTTTTTATGTTCAAATTAATATGCTACATCGTAAAATAAGAGTACATAGATTTAATTTTTATGAATTTAATTTTCATCAAATTTCAATTTAATCTTTGATCTATCTCTGCTTGATACCTTATTAATGTCTCCCACCTAAGTAAACTAATCTCCAAATAGTTGACATTTTATAGAATTTCCAATTTCCTCCCCCCCCCCCTTATATATCCCAAACTTAAGAAGATGGAAGCATTTTTTCCACTTAATAATAAACGACTCTAACATACATTCTATTGAATTTATTTATCTATGGTTGTAAAAAAAACACGTTGTTATCTATAACCCAAACCCACCACCCCCAACTGTACTCAAATTTTGATTTTGAGTATTCGATCGTTCTTGTAACCAATTATTCGTTGATAACCCTACTTGCATCTTCCTTGGCCAAGGATTTTCAGTCCGTTCTGCTCTATGGGTAGAAGAGCGGACCGAAAATCCTTGAATAGCGATGATGCCCTTCTCAAGAAACTTGTTATTCGATGATATCCCTTGTAAAAAAAAAATAGAAGACAGAGACAAAGACTAAAGTGATTATAGCTTCAGAATTTTAGGGAAAAAACGAAAATCTTCCTTATGAAACTTTCTTAACAACTGCACATGCAGTCACGCGAAGCACAAATAATGTTAAAATTGGGATTTCAGACAGCGGTGATTTTTCTTTTTCAGTCTTCGACAAAGGCATTTAGTAATTTTTATAAAGTTTGTGGTTCGATTTTAACATTTTTATGCCTAATAAAATATACCTTGCCTATTCAATCCAAAATAGAATTGACTTCCAAATAATTAGAAAAATATTTAGGGTATTAACAGTAAAATTTAGGATCTTACCTCCATCATATGCTAGCACTATCACTTGTATATAAAAAATTTGTTTAACAACCAGAAACGTAACAATATTGCATGACGTCATAAAGGATTACACGGAACAGATTTGCTTTTTAAAGTTTTCTGACATCATAGTTTATCGGAAAATCAAGTCTTGCTAGATTTAAAAAGTTTTGCAATAATCAAAATACAAAAATCTGAATATTTTTGAAACTACTTCTGACTTTTTTGTAATAATCTGTATCAATTCCACCTTATTTGATGAAACTTAGCATAATGATAGTACAAACATTTAAGATTTGCACCTCTTAGTTTGAATTAAATCAACAAATAGAATGCTATTTTTAATAGCTGAACTTGTAATTTTATTCCATGCTTCTTGACATGGATTATTCTCAGAATGCGTGTAATCTTGTGACTTCAACAGTTTTCCTGTCGATAATAATTCTGATTTGTCCGAGTACAACGCTCTAGCAAGAGTATACTCGTACGGAAGAAGAAGAAGAACAAGATTGAAACCCGGATTCTACCCGGGAACTCCAGGGGCCCGTTTCATCAAAGGTTGTACGCCTAGTCGTAGCGCTACGCCGGTGTAACGACGAAAAGTGACCCCCGTAGAATATTGACCGGGGGTCATTTTTCTACGTAGAAATTTGACCCCCTGGTCAATATTCTACGTAGAAAAATGACCCCTTTTTCTGTAGAAATCATGGCCTTGGGGTCATATTTCTCCGTGTGCATTGTAGAAAATTGACCCCGTAGAATAATGACCCCCTGTCATTTTTTGATGCCAAAACAATTCATTTTAGAAGGAATATTCTTATTAGGCATATGCAAGCGGGTAATATCAAGCTGACTTATGCTTTAAAGTGTTAATTTCTGAAAGCTTTTAAGCTAAAATAACGAAATCAAAGCGATAAAATACCTTGCATACAAACTGTTTATCTCCACTAGAGGAAAACGGTATCAAAATGTTCTAACCCAAAGGCTATAAGAGCAAAGATACGAGAATTCATAGAAACTTTTATTAAATTTTATACCAGTAATTTTATACCAGTAAATAAGTTTCCACAGTTGCCATTTTAATTCTAAAAAAGGGTTATTTCCAAACTTCCGCCAGAGTTCGTTTGTACCAAACCAAATCTCAAATCTCTGTGTGCGGAGAGGCAGAGGACTATGGGTAGTATGGGTCATTTCTAGCTGACAGATATGGTGTCAGAAAGAAAAGTTTCCGTTATTAATCAATAATGAATCTTTTTGATTTTACCCTGGATACATAATTTTTCAAAAGTTTAACGTTTTTTATCCCTATTTTTAAAACGGGCAAGAAAAAGGGTTCCAACATAGAAAAATCGTATAAAAATATTTGATTTTCTATGAATGAAGTTTCAAACTTCTTTAGAAAAATAGGGATGATTTAATTTGTAAAAATAAGTACTAAATTAAATTGCCTCTGACCTTTATGTATGATACAAGGAAAACAAAAAGTGGTTAGCTCAAAACCTGTAAAATGTCTTTTGTCGTTTGCTAGTGTTAACAAAATATGGATTGTAGCATAAAACATGATTAACTAAAAAGAAAAATAATAATAAGTTCCCATCTTTCCAAAAAAAGGCACATGTAGTATCGTTTTCCCCGTTCTATCATGTACATAAAAAATACATATGGTGATTTTAGGAGTTTTTTACCAATAGAAAAAAAAATTTTAGATGATGAAAAAGTTGTTACTTTACATGATATACTTATGCCCCCGTAAACGAAATTTCCGGGGTTATGCCCCCGTAAACAAAGTTTCTGGGGTATATAGCATTTTACCTGTCCGCTTGTCTGTTTGTATATTTGTCCGCAAAACTTGAACCTTGCCCATGCCCATGACTGGGTAAGACTACGGCTTTTATATTTCACAAGTGTATTTTTGTGACAAGACCTTTTTGTGTACAATCAATTTTGACCTTTTAATATTGACCTTTAATATTAAGTTCGACACACTTTTACACAAGGGGAATATGGAGATATTAACTAATAGTATTCAATATCAAAGTCCATAAAACAATACAAAATATAAAGGAGCAGAGCAAACACGAACCTCCGAAACATCAGAGATGGAATCAGGTGCCATAGAGGAATGAGCATCCCCTGCTGACCGGTCACACCTGCCATGTTCTCCCTGTCACGACTGGGAAATAACAGGAAAATCCTCCACAAACTCGATGCACAAATAACGGACTAACAAAAAGCACGAAAAACATTAGTCAGCATTTGTTTCAATTTGATAAATTGCATTTGCTGACAATGTCATTGTGTCAACCATTGAATTAACGAAATGTTGACTTCAAATGAGACTGCCGATATTCTTGTTATTTATTTCATTAACTTGCTTGTCAATAATTTACTTCGTTTTAGAAATTGTTCATATGTAGAGAATCAACCGAGATATATACACACCGTTTGCAGGTGATGAAGGTAAATCGCTGCATAACCAAGGAAATTTGACGATAGAAAAGTTTGTCATCACATTTATCATTAAGCCTGGTTGTTAGATTACCATTAACGTCTTTTTTCAAGTAAAATTTTTTCAAGTAAAATATCCATGTGTGAGACAGATGTGTCAGACTCTGTGGTATCTTTCATCTCAAGCTAGCTCACAAGGATATATCGTATCGACGTAGGAATGAAAATTACCATTGTTAATTGACAATACGTCGTCGATATATCTAAATGTTGAGTTGAAGGCCACAGCAAGTATTTTCTTCTTTTCACGCATTATACTTCGCACAAATTCTGTTTCATGTGAATATAAAAATAGATTTACTTATAACGGAGCGCAATTGGTACCCATGGGATTTCCAATTTATTATCGGAATATGTGGTCTTCAAAAAAAAAAAAAAAAACAGATATTGTCGATCAGTAACTCAAGCATCTCTTTCACGTCAACTTCAGAGTACTTGTGTGTGCAATGTGTTTTAACAAAATAATTTTGCAAATGACCAATGACCATTGTAAATTTACAAGTTCCGTTTTATTAAAAAAGCAGCTGTCATTGAAATAAAAAATCCTGGTTCACCCCACTTTTTGAATATATTGTTGCGCAGTACACTAAGAGTTTTTCCTTCTCTACTGTCAATACTTTAGTGCGGAGTACAAAAGAGATTTGAATGAACATTTACTGGAATCCGCAATGTGTCTTTGTTTGGAATCCAATATATATCGGGTAATTCAAATTCATTTTTGCTCTGTGGAATATTAAAAATTTTTAAAACTGACCTACAATTTTGAAGAATTTCTTCCTTAGAAAGGGAAGTATGAGTATAAGTAGGATTACCACTTGTAGAATTAAATCTTAAAAGTTCTTCTAAAATACAATTAATGAGACTTACAAACGAAAACAATGTTGTTACCTGCTTTGTCGACAAGGACCAGAACGTACTGATCATATAATCAATTTTTTTTTTTCACTTCTGGATTATTGAACACAGAATGAATGATGGTTTTCATATTACCCCTCAATCTTTGAATACGCGGCGTTAACATGGATCTGATACATTTAATCCATTGTGAAAAAAATCAACAATTCCACACTTTTACTTTAACATGAACTTTTGGACGGTATGTGCTAGAAATTTATTTTGAAGTAAGGGCATGACGACTAAGAGTTCATCAATTTGCAAAGGTAATGTCTATAAAATCTCAGAAGAAAGGGGATGTAACGACAACCATTGGTCACGTGTCTGTGGTCTAAAAAGTGTTGAAAAGAGATTTTTAAGTTTTTATTTTAATTTATAGATATCTCTGAAGGTTGAACTATTTTTCACTCAGGTGTAAATTTTTGCCAGTTTTGGAGAAATTTGTAATATCATCATAAGAACTTCTTGATGTGTATTGTATTTCCTGTATATAAAGTAAAAAGTATAGTAATATATAAGGTAGTTAAAAAGTATGTATTTTAAAGCAGAATAAATGCATACAGATGTATATGTAAGTTTAAAGGTAAGAGCCAATGGAATTGAATTTATATAGTTAAACAATGTTGCTATCGATGTTCGGAGGTCCGTGTTTGCTCTGCTCCTATTTTGTATTGTTTTATGGACTTTGATATTGAATACTGTTCGGTATCTCCATATCCCTTTTTCTTGCTTCTGTGCTATTTTTTTTTCTTGCAAGAATTTTCAAAGATTATAGTAATTAGAAACGTATCATGCCATTTTCGGAATAAAACCTTTGAATGAAAAAAAAAAAACCAAAATATATAATCATAAATTATGTTCTCGATGAATAAATATTCATTAGGATTCTGCAAGCAAAAAATATACCCATACCAGATACATGCATTGGTTGTGATGCTACGTTTAAGATATGCAATTGAATATAAGTTTGAAAGGATAAGATTGCATAAAAAAATCCCCCCTACTTGGATTTGAAAGTATGAAAAAATCAGGAGAGACATATACAAGGTTTTATTGTATAAAATATAGGGGGTCAAATTTCTATGAGGGTCATTTTTCAACGTGTGTGAAGTCGTAGAATTAATGGTTTGGAATGTTTTTCTACAGTCGAAAAATGACCCTACTTGTCGTAGAATATTGACCGGGGGGTCATTTTTCTACGTAGAAAAATGACCCCCCGGTCAATATTCTATGGGGGTCACTTTTCGTCGTTACACCGGCGTAAAGTAGGGGCTAGCACTAAGATTTGCATTTCATTACAGAGCGTATCGTTACGCCTGACTAAATTTATGCCAAAATTTTACGTCTACTCATGGGTAGGCGTAAGTTTTGAAGTAAAGTTAAAAGAAAGCCTTTTTACTGATTTTAAAACATTTTAGCGAGTTCTAAAGAAAAAGATAATGAGAAATATTCGGTAACTATGCCATCTACCAAGTTAATGTTTAAATTTTCTGTGATACATGTATGTAACCTTGTTACCTTCACATGACACATCTTATAGAATTGAAAAAAAATGCATCCCTTATTTTGAAAGTAAGAAAAGCTGCATGCAGATTTTTTTGCCATTGATCCTTTTTTAAAACTGAATAGTATTATTTCTGACATGCTTCTTTGGATGAATGAATATAATCTGTGACTGTAAGCAAGACGCCATTTTTTTTAAACGCATTAAAAATATACATGTATACAGAAAACTACGTCTCAAGAAATTCACCACCGTAAACTTGTAGCTTAAAATTGTTAACTTGGTATTTATATAATTTTGACTTATTTAAAAGAAAAAGACGGAAACAAAAATCACTAACATCGTACATCGGTAATTCTTGCTTTCCAGTCAGTAATGGAAATTATATGCATATGACCTCGGACGTGAACTCATTCGGAAAAATTAATACACATCCGTATTGTACATGCGTATTGTGCATGATATTGGGGAAGATGTCGGCGGCAACGAAGTCGAAGCCGGGGCCCAAGCGTAAGCGTATCACTTAAAATACTTTTGTATATAGTTTAAGTTTGCAAGTAAAATAATGGAAAACTTAGTACATAATGCCTAAAATGTTTACATGTGCAGTTGTGTATTTAGTTTGTTGTTGATGAATATTTTGTTATATTTGAAGAGAGTCTTATTCCTAGCTTGTATATAATATTTTTCCAATTAAGCTTATCAAACAGAAGAATTTTAAATACACAGTATCAATGCAAAATGCAATGCATGAAATAAGATTCACAGAAAACTTTCCCGCCGACCAAATAACTATCGCGTGCAAGAAATATTCTCGAGTTACTCAATCTTCTTTTATTCGCAAGTAAATACATGCATTACTTTTTATTTTATTTCTGTACAGATCGTCTTCTCAGTCACGACGTTTTAATCATCGAGGATAGCAAAATAAAAGAAACGGGTTTGTTGTGGAGAGCAATTTATGCACAGGTAAATAACTCAGATTGGAGACCACAAAAATTTCTTGTTTATAGCCATACATCAAATATGGCAAATGTCGAATGGTTAATGAAAATATTTGTAAATATAATTCTGCTTTTTTGATGTGCTTGTCTGATTGGGTAAAAATGTAGGAGGATGCCGCCTAGACTTAAGCAGTGGTTTATAAATCAAGGTTCGTCTCACTTTCGAACAATCTGGAGCCCTTTACATCTCCAAACATGGCGGCTCATTGACCGCGTGATGTATATGATGCCATGAAACATTTTACGTGCAAGTTAATGCAAAATTAAGGCGTTACAGCAATCATAAATGTAAAAATTCTTTTCCAAATGTAGATACTTTATTTCTAAAAGAGGTTTAAATGATCAATAGTAATCCAAAAGAAAGTATTTTTATGTCCGCCAATGCGCCAAAGTATGCTAGTACGTGGTCATTCTTTTTTTAGTCAAGAATAGAGAAAAAAATCCAAACCTAAACCAAAATGTAGCTGAAATCTTATGACTTACATAACTCTTCAATTAGCTGTAATACTTATCTTCGTACGATTTACGTTTTTTGAATGAAGAATTAAATATATATTGAGATATCGAACAGTATTCCAACTTTCAAAAGTTCATTGAAACATTATGATCCAGAAGCAGAGGAAATGTGGACCTCTCAAACATCGGAGATGTGATCAGGTGCTTTGGAGGATTGAACATCCCCCACCGAAATGTCACACCTGACGCAAGCCCCCTGCCAAGAACGGGAAATAACCGAAAATCTGTCGACAATTCTGTGTAAATAACAATTGGTATAAGAAGCGTCATTCAGCATTTGACTTTATAACAGTATGTAGGTGCATGCTGACAAATCATTGTATCGACCATGCAGAACTTGACAAAACTATGTTTTTAAACGAGACTGTTTATATTCTTGTTTGTTTCATCAACTTGTTTGTAAATAGATAACCTCGTTTTAGAAATTGTTAGAACTTTGAGCATGCTCTAACGTATCGAATACACTGGGAGATGTAAACCCCATATGCTGCTGATAAGTGTATATTGCCAAATAAGTATAGAAATCTTACATTATCAACTATTCCTTCACCTCGAGCAGTTGTTCCTTTTTATGTTCATATTATGTTGTGAAACGTCTATAGCAACTCTAGCTAAACTAACTAGCTTAACTAATAGCTTTTCAAAATGATCATAAGAAGGAACAAATGTTCCATCCTTAGAGCGTCAGGGGTTCTGTGTCAACTCATTGCCGTGGGACAACTGACGAATTTCGTTCGATATTTTTGGTCTTCTCTCATTAAAAAGCACCAATGAAATTAAAGTAGACAGACAATGTAAACAGGTAGGAATTAGCTGATACCTAAATAAAGCGTTAAATGCACGCGTAACCCATTGCATTGTTTGTCATCGAAAGCTTTAATAGTCTAATGTGATTGGTTGAGGTGTACGAAAAAAATTCAAAGATGTCTCTGCAGTCAGCCTGCAAAATGTTGAATGAAATTTATCAGGGGTCCAACGGCACCGACTTGACACAGGGCACCTGACGTTGTGAGAAATCAAAGGTACAAGTGTGACTGAAGCAGATTTTGTTCAGTGGAATTTGGAATAATTAATGGTTACAATTTAATTCTTAACAAACAGGAAATCCATATGGTCTTCAAATACGTATGTGCAATAATGTTGAATTTTAAAGTGGTAATCATTGCAGTCAGATGAACCTTTTTTTCCCATTGTGACCTGTTTACACCTAAAACAACGATTTATATTCAGCTTTTAAAGTTTCTAAGAAAAGTTAATTTCTAGGAACGCAATTCTTTATTTACTAGAAAATTATGTATTAGATTTTCTTTTCATAGCGCAAAGGGACAGATTAACAATCTTGCTTATATATACTCCATCATTAATTTTTTTACTTGCAAGCTCTAACAAAGGGCAAAGCTTGTAACAGAACGATTCCTTTTTAGCAGAAACAGTCTGCATTTGTAATTTGCCAAATGAATGAATGAGTCGATTTATCAAAACAAATAAGAGGATATCAATCCATTATATTTTGGTTTCGCAAGTCTAACGAACAGAAAGCCACCACAATTTTCCTTTAATTTTTTACTAGTTTGCAACGTATTGTGCAATGAAGTTTTTTGGCTTGTCGAAATCAAAGGAAAAGACCGGTTTATCAGACGTCAAAATAAATACGTGTGTCATAAACATGCTTAGTTTTACACCATAAAAGTTTGATTACATGCTGTTTAAGAGAATAAAAAGTGCTGTATCTAAACTTGAAACGTAAAAAGAAATGATAATAAATAATGTCACCCTGCCATGACCACCTGTTGAGGGTCATTATGTAACACATCCACAATCAGAAACAGTCTTTGGCGTCTAGTTCCAAGCACCTTGTTTTGACTTATCGTACTGAATTTGTTCAGATGATCTTGGTGCAGGGCACAATTAACCCTCTTTGACTCTTAGGCTGTTTGTAATATTGAAAATATGCCTGTCCAAATGATTTGTCAAAGCCACATTAAACCTCTTGGCATGAAATTTGCTATGAAATTTGAGAAGACTTGAAATCTTGACTTTATTTTCACATATTCGAAACTATGCGTGAAGTCTCTGCTCAGAAGATGCCGTTGCTTTAATCACTAGTTCCTTAAAGTTTTTTCATTAAAAGTTCTGGATGTGAAAATTTTTTAAATATTCAATCAGTTTCTCTGTCTTTGGGTCAACGTCAGAACAGATTTTGTATGATCAATTTGAAGCATCGATGTCGGAAACGTACAAGAATTAGCACTAAAAAGCATAATATGAAATATTTCCCCATTTTTTTTTATATAAAGGGCATCAGATGAGCCGGAACAAATGAGTCGCTTAATCAAAACGAATAAAAGGATATCTACGGGTGATTATTAATTTTATTACTCATAATCAAAAACATTTCTTTGTTAAAAATGGGAAAGGTGTAAGTACAAATGGCCTATTACTTTTTCATTTATTTACAATTAATTCTGATTGACTTTCTCAGGAATGATATATGAGGCCACACCAACAAAGAGGTGCTAAATGGCAGTTGCGTACAATTGATCATTTGAGAAAATTTAATTCATAAGGAAAGTGCAAAGCGAAGTAAAAACAAATTACAATGAAATGTTAGGTCTAATTTGTCACGTTTAACAAATATAAAAAATCTAATGGTAGCAACGAGTATCTTTTAAGCTTTGGTTATGAGTAATACATACCGTAATATTATATGAAAATGTCATCAATTCTCTGTTTGTTAACTATAAGCTTATACACATACGTTTTAACGAATTTGATGTGTTACCTTAACGATTTTATATGATACAAATAAATATTTTTAAGAACAAACGTCAATCCCATTCTTTATTCAAAACCAAATTATTCAAAGCATGAAACATGTATTACATACATTGTATTAAGCTTAACAAAATAATTGTTCAAAGGAACGCTGTATTAAGTATTAAATGTGTGCAATGGTTAAACATTTCTTATTAATATCTCAAAGAGCATCTGTCAGTTTTTTTCTTGTACATACAGTGTAGCTAGTCGAGAAGATGTATTGTGTGGGCTGTACCTTGTCACCAACACCCAACAAGCCTCCAACAACAGACCAACAGAACAAGTTGCCTCATCGAATGGCGTATGTGAGTTACGATTTTTTTTTTTTGCTGACAAGTTACACAAATTCATTCATTGGGGTTTGCTGAGGAAAGTAAATTGATATTCTAAAAAAAATCTTTTTCAATAAATTTTTCTAGCTTATTATAAATACACCTTGGCACATGATATACTTGAAGAACAGATTCCTTTTTCAATGTTTTTAATTTTCACCTTTTTTGAGTCATGGATTTTTTTATTATGAATATTTTTGGGGTTTTTTTTGCTTGAAGGAATTGTCTTTTTACCCCAATATAAATCACATGAAAGATTTACATGTGTCTGTACAGAAACTCTAAGTGCAAAACATTGTTTTATTCTGATAATTAATTATCAATTATTGATTTCTTACACTTTGTTTTTTGTTCATCTAACACATGTATATGTTACTAGGTTTTTGCTTGTTATCATCATGTTACTTATGCTTGTATATGTTTTCAGATTACTTTCATTTGGATATATACATTATGCAGGTGTAGTTTTTATGCTTATGGCGATATGCGCCGTCGAAACTAATGCGTGTTTTTTTTTCCTTTCTGTTTCAATACTTTCAACGATATAAATGAGAAAAAACCGTGTGTTCCGAAGATGGAATTAATGTTTAAATTTAAATACATGTAATGTATTGCTGTTTATTAATTGTGGTATTTCGTGGACTAAATTTATTTATGCATATTTGAAAATAAAAGAAAATTGTCATTTTAGAATACTTATTCAATAATGGAATAAAAATTAATAATCATATTGACAACGCCTTATTCACATGAACTAAAGCACTACTTATATATTAAATCGGTGAGTTTATGTTCATGGTACATGAATTCGTCATTTTTTGTTCAAAACAACGACCCACTGCCAAGTCCTGAACATTTAAAACCGCAATTTTACGAAAAAAAAAATCAAAATGTACATATTGTATATGCAAAACCGAAGTTGAATTGATTGTTAATGCAAACTAAGTGTTGATAGATTATGCGTTCCATCACTGTCTGGCGGTGTAGGGTGTTTCTGTCCACATATATAAGACTAATCACTCTTATTTAGAGACTGTCCCGAGAGCTAAAGGATTTGTTTTCCAGACCAACAGGTATGTAACGTGCTTTGTTTCGCAGTATTTTAAAAGAAAATAAAATGACAAATGCATTAATTTATAATTTTTACTGTGATATAAATTGAGGTATTCTATGATTGCTTCAAAAGAGATTATTTTTTTGATATTCAAAAATATTTTTTTAAGAGAAAAAAAGCATGTGCTTTGAATTCAAAGGATATTTACAATAAAGAATTTAAAAATATGAATGATAAATCTTACAAGTGTCCCTAGTGCCTTATCAATTCTATCCGGTTAAATAGAATGATTTTAAACTTCATCAAATAGAGACAAAATTAAAGAAAATTCAAATTTCAAGTTTTAAAGCTCAAATTCAGAAGTGAACAGTTTGAAAATTAAACGTGTGTGTGTTTCAAACATTGTAGTACAAGGAGATAAATTTAGGTTAAAAATTAAAAAAAAAACCACGTGCATGGCATAACAAATTATCATGGAAAAGATTTCTTTAAATTTATTTATATTTATTATTATTTATAATTATTTATTTGCACTTTATCTTTATTTATTTTAAAAGGACCTACTGCAATTCTGAGTGATATAATTTTTTTTTCTTTTTTACAACGCTTGCAACACTTTTGGATTTTTAAAAAATATTGTATTTTTAAAAACAGTTATGTACATTTATAGGGTTTGTCCTGATTGTTGGCCTCTACTAAACTGAAATTACAGTAATACATCAATATACATCACAAATGTACATCATTCTATTTCTTCTTTCTGCGACAATGGTCAATGGAAATTGTCTTGGCATGAGTCCAAAAACAAATACAGTACACATTAACTTGCATTAACGGCCTTGTTGACTAGAAATCAATAGTCATATTATCTACAATTGAAAATAAAATTGCTTTAATACAATAATACAGAGAATTTCTAAAATACGTTTCTGATATTCTAGAAATGGAGGGCAGTTCCTTCTTTGCACTTTTATGTGTTGCTGTACTTGCGGCGATAGCTAGTGGACAGCTTGTAGAAGAGGGGTATGGTCTTGACCAGGGATATGGTGCTGGGGAATTAGGTCCTTTGGATCCCTATTACGGAGATGAAGGCACATACTCCGATGGATACGGTGTTGGGAATTCCTACGGTTCATATGGAGACATCCGATTTGGTAATCCTTACCCGGACCCGTATGAGCGAGACCCAAGAAAATATAGATTTGGATATCATTATGGGCTAAGTCCAGCGGATATTGCATACATCATCCGAGAAAAAGCATTCCCCGCCAACATGCATATTGTACCACGATACTGAGCAGCTTATTATTGTTGTCCGAAACTCAGTGAGTCATCCTTTTGTATATGAACAGTAAAACCTCGCCATACATATAATAATTTTACAATATGTGCCTCACAAAAAAATATATGTTACATGTAAATATATGTTATAGAGTTTAAAATTCGTCATAATTGCTATTATTTTATCTGCAATATTTTATCTGAAGCATATTTCTTGTACCTCAATAGTGTAGCTATGTTTTACGTCCTTGATTACTTGCCAAAGTTGTTAAATACTGCATTCTCCATGAAATACTTCATGTATGTGCAGTAAAAAATCTATTACTTTTATTTTGATCAATAGTCCATTCCTTTTCGAATACTTACAAAGTATTTACTATGTTCCACAACTTTGATCCCGTTCTCTTTGCAAAACCTCGGGAATAAGGATGTCCATGTGTTTAAGCGAATGGCAATTTTATTTATCACAATACTACATTTAAATCGAACTGATTTGTATTTTATGTCTCTTTTTTGTCTCTTTTCAGAAAAGACGTCCAAAGACACTGGTGATTTTTTTTTCAAATTAAAACAAATGCTTATAAAATATGATTTTTTGTTTTAAAAACACATTTATCATGAAAAGTGCCCTGATATCTGAACTTCTGTTAATCTCAGAGTCCATTTAAACAATAAAAATCGGCATTAGAGCAATCGAGGACCCCCCCCCCAAATGAGAGGAGGGATCTGGTACATTTGATTAGTGAACATCCTCTGCTGACCGGTCAAACACGCTATGATAGGAAAAAATGGAGACAAAAAACGTCTACAATTCAATGTAAAATAATGGACCGGTAAGCATGAAAAAAAAATACTTGTGAAATGATGTCAAACGAGACTGTTGATGACCTTAATTGTTTCATCAACTTGTTTGTCAATAGCTTGTCTCTTATTTTAATTTTTTGATGCGTAGAGCATGCGGGCGATAAGCATAATTGCTTCACAGGTAAGGGAAGCTGACATACAGTTGATGTCATCACGTTATGCTATCATAAAGAATTTGTTTAACAGGATATATAGTGTACATAAAGATAAAGTAATCAACCTAAAAAGAAGAATAACTTTAGAGACTGAGATAACTTGGCAACACGCGCAGTTCCAGCATGAATAATTTAGAAATTTTCAACGGTTACTGAACAAGAAGACGATGACTTTTCAAAACTATGAATAACTCTTTCCTACAAGGAGCACGCTCATGTACAGATTAAGACAATTTAGAAATGTATGTGTGCACAACAAACACACATATCGCACACAACGTATAGAGAAAAGAACTACTTCACGTTATTTTCTTAAATTTTAGTTCGGAAAACTCTAAAACTAAAGCTAATGTGATACCCTCGGTGTCCCAGGTAAAATGTTCTGATGCAGTTTTCTTTATAAGTACTTTATGTCCTACATTAATCAGAGATGACTGAAAAATGCTTCTAGTGTGTTCAGTGTTTCACATACTGCAATTACAGCTAATGAATGGCCATATTGACGTTTTCGGAGCAGGTTAAAGTTTTTGGTGCAGATATCATTTCCAAGTCATTTTAAGCCCTATGTTGACCAAACCTGGATCTGACATGTACTTTTTTCCAAATAATAGACCAGGTTTAGTTTTTGGGTTCATGTTTAATACTAAGAAACTATTATGCTATCTGAACCAAATCCATGAATGATTCATCAAGGGATGATAACTCTCAAACTTGGATCAGATACTTTGAATTACGAATTTCATTTTCTGGATGTGTGATCAGTTTAAAGTTTTTGGATAAGTCCATTCTAAAGTAACTACAAGTCCCATCACATCAAAATTGCATGAAGTTTGCATCTTGGGATGTATACTTCTAAATATATAGTTTAATGTGGGACTTAAATTTTTTGCCTTATAGACAACTTTCATTGATTTTATAAGAATCTTGGAAATCTGATTTGTATATCTTCACAATGAGTTAGAATGCATGTTTTCATGTTTTTTAGTGGTTAAACACGTCAAACATCATGGCGTCTTAATTTTAAAAGATAATTGACATGGCATCTAAACATTCAAATTGATCCGAATGGACTTCCGTACAATTAAAAATAGCAAAATCGCATTAAGTCACTAATTGGGAATACAATAAAATGACATGCAAGTAATTTGTCAACCTGGATTATTTTTTGTACACTGAGAAATAAAAAAAAATTTCTACAAACGTCAAACTGCGCCTTTGGTTCCTTAAAAACATTACCCAATTCCCATATCTTCCAATTAGATGCTGGTAAAAAGTGTTAATTTCCGCTTGCACAAAATAATAAGCTTGAAAACAACTATAAGCAGTGCATCAGTAGAAAATCAGAAAATTAATTAGGGTAAGGAGTCATAAGGAGGAACACAATGATACCTTCATCGCATAAGGACATTAAAAAAGGGAAAAATAGGAGGTTACCAAAATAAAACCATGGCCTTTTTTAAATATGATTTTATTTACTGTAATAACAATAATATAGTGTTTTTACAATTACGATATAAGTAGCTTAATTTCATAAATGGAGGATTTCAGCAAAAAGCTAAAAAAAAAATATAATCTTTAACAAAAAAAAATGTAAAGATAATATGACCTCGGAACATAAGTTGCAATATTCGAAATATACAGCTTATGTCACTGCGTATATTGCTGTCCAAACAATGATATGGCGGGAAGAATAGAACACAGGTCTTCGAATACAATGAATTGAAATTAAATTATAAAGTTCACGTTTATGCAAAGATGAAGAAAATTTAGAAATGTATGTGTTTGTGTGTTCAACAAACATACATATTACACACTGCATAAAGACAAACTGAAGTAATTAGTTCACACTATTTTTTCATAAAATTTTAGTTAGGGAACACTCTTAAATTAAAAAGATGACGAAGCTAATATGATATCTTCAGCGTTCCAAGTTCAAGTTTTTGGTGCATTTTTCTTTTAATTACTCCATTAATCAGAGGTGCAAGGAAAATACTACTTTTGTGTTTTTGTACGAGGTAATGTGTCAGATGCTGCAATTTCAGCAAAGGAATGACAAGATTGATGTTTTTGGAGCAGGTTAAAGTGTTTGGTGCAGGTCTCATTTCCAAGTAATTTTAAGCCCTATGTTGACCAAATTTCCATGGGTGGTACATCTGTTTTAGCGATTAAACACAGACACCATGACGTTTTAATTTGAAATGATAATTAACATGGTACCTACACATTCAAATTGACTCGAATAGACTTCCGTATAATTCAAAACAAAAAAAGTCTCATTAAGTCACTAATTGGGAATACATAAAATGACATGCAAGTAATTTGTCAACGTGGATTATTTTTTGTACACTAAGAAATAAAATAAAATTTTTACAAATGTTAAACTACACCTCTTGGTTCCTTATAAACATCACCCAATTCTCATATCTTCCAATCAGATGCTTGTAAAAATTATCAATTTCCGCTTGCACAAAATAATAGCTTGTAAAACACCATAAGCAGCGCACCAGGAGAAAAAGCAGAAATTTAATTGGGGTAGGAACTCATAAATGAAATACAATGATATTTTCTTCTTGTAAGGACTGGCAAAGAATCAACAATAAGCAATAGACCCTTTTTCATACACATTTTTTATAACAATGATCTTACGTTTTGACTACAAAAAAAGATTTGTTTCTAAGACGACAAGAGAATTTAATTTTTTCCTCATTGTAAAATGGTTGACAAGTAAGAACTAGAAAGGGAGTGTTCAAAACCTTTGCAGCTTATTTCTAAGATTTAACACCCAACCCCTACACGCACCCAAAGAATTAAATGGTCGTCTTCTCCTTATTTCTTTAAAATTATTGGTATAAGAAAACTCTGATTTATATAAAAGTCAAACTATTCAAACATTAACATTAGTTTTTCATCTCGATCAATCATTTACACTGTGCGTATTCTGTGAGTATTTGAGGTAAATTGAAAATTGATCTATAATTTCAATTCCACATTTTCTCAGCCGCCCGCACCGAATAGTACCCGCCCATTTCATTTTCTGTCATCAAATGTTTTGACTCTAACAGATGAAAATGACATGAGCTGTACATTTCCCTGAAGTCTAGCGCCACTTAACGTTCCACGATCTTATGTGATTTTGTGAGTAAATGTGTAACAAAATGACCACATTTGAAACAGATGATTTATTTAAATTTTGTATCGGGGTGCCGATGATATTTGTAAATATGGCAGCATTATACGCCTTATTTCGAAGCAAACAGATGGCTTTCCAAATCCGATCGTTCTCCATGAATCTTTGTGTCGCGGATATCATGAGCTGTATCATGATGTCATTTCCGGACGGTCTAACTCACTCTGCCGTTGGAAAGAACATTAAAAAGTGTCTCTTTCTTTTATTTGCTACTGTTGCTCTAGTAACCATTACTTACTTTAACTTCGAAAGACTATTTGTGCTTAAATTTACCAACACTTACAAAAGATTTATAAGTGTGAACAATGTTAGAGTACTCTGCATTATTTCTTGGGTTTTATGTGCCGTGTTGTTTTTCTTACAAGCTTGCTCTCTTGAAGAGAAATATTTCTGTCTTGCAATGCCGTTCGAGATCTCACTTTTCGTGGATTATGTCCGATTTTTGATATTTTTGTCCAATTTTTTTGCTTTTGTGATAATCATGCACCATATCAAAGTCAACATGGCGAAAATGAAGGCCAAGACTAAAGCATGGAATCACACAAATACACTCAGGAAAATATCCGCCATAACCGGTACGTTTTTGGCTTCATATACCCCTGGGTTGGTTTACACTGTTTTAAAACCTTTCCTGAAAGATGCTAATTTGAAAGAAACTCTGGATATCTCAACCGGGATTTGTTTTGTCGTTGCCTTTGTTCTTGATCCCATTTGGTATATTTTGCGATTTAAAGAGTGTCGATTTCATTTGAAAGTCTTGAAAAACATTTTTAACAGAGAAAAATTTGCAAAAGTTAATATGGAAAGAAAAAGACACTATGCTACATATTATATCGATGACCATTTGAATGCCAAAAAGGAACGTAATTAATGTACGTATGAGATTCTGTAAATCTAAATTTAGAATTTGACTTCACAATGAAATGGAAATATAAGGAATCACTGTAGACAGAGATTCCTTAAATATTTTTTGGAAATTTTGTTTCATTTGAAACGCATGTATATAGTATGATAATCTGAGATTAAATTCTTCCACTCATTTGCATGTTCTTTGTCTATATACATGTACATCTTTATAAATTAATCAAAATCTAACTAAATGAGTTCAACGTGCGTTTTTAAAAAACTATGAAAAACTTACTACAGGTATAAATAGATGCAAATTTGAATTCCATTCGACGTTACTTGTAGTCTTGTGTGTGGGCTTAATTATTTTTTTCACCGTTAAAAGACACTTAAAGTTCAGCACTTCAATATTTTTTAGAAATGGAACTCAATAAAGCAGTGATGGCGTGAATTCGGCTTTATTTCAAAATAATTTGTAATAGGAAATCCAACTGTACAGATAATCTACTTGAAGGAGTTATGTACATGTACATGTTTCATAGTAAATCTTAGACAATCTCTCTAGAAAACCGAAGTTAATGTTCGCAATCAGCAAGTGTATCAATACGCAAGTTTCGAGATTATCTCCCTTGGTGCGCTCTTTCGTTGAGGAGGGGAGTTTCGTTGCCGCGTAAACAAACAGGTGGGACAAATATTTGGATACATTGCATTGTATCATCGATATACTGGTTTATCATAACTAAATATGATTGTCAGGATGCACTCTACATTTCGAGAATAACCGAATTAATTTAAAGACGTCATTTTTGAAAACAAAAAAACCTTAACAAAAAAGAAAATGTCGGTGGATGTGAGACTTTTCAGACGCGGGAAGAAATTTGGACCTCTTATAAAAACGGTATACATGCATCTGATCATTGTACTTAAGCAATCTAAATGACACACTGATTCTTTTCCTTGTTATAACTTCAAATTTTTAAAGTACAATCAAGAAAATCGGTTACTTTTTATTATGCATGTTAAGACAACGACGTTTCTTTCGTTTTAAGTACCTGTAATGTAAAGCAGATGTGTAAATATGCATAGTGGAACTTGATAAAATCATCAAATGTTTCACTGCTTAATTTCATTATCTTTCTATAACATTTAATAGATTTTAAAAGCCATAAATATCGTTCATTTATTTACGCACGTTTGTATACAGAAACAACCTGTCCCACCTTCCTGCCAAAATGGATACTTTTTGCGCCTCTATCGTAGGAGAGTTACAATCTCGAAACTGGCGTATTGGACCGAGCAACCTTCGACATCTAGGACTTATCTCAGGTCACTTTCTGATAGGTAGATCGTTAATGAATAAAAATTGTTATATATGTCGTTATATTTTGTTATATATTAAGATGTTATGATAACCTTTCAATTAATAATATTTCTGCACAATAAGGACACTTTTAGTTTAAAAACAAACAAATATATTTTTTATTCTGTTCAATTGCGTTTTAAGAACCATAAAGAATATTGGTATAAAACTTTAGATTGAGAGAAAAGTTTTGGCTAATTAAATGAAAAATAATAATGTGCATTTTTATTTCTTTTTACTCAGAATATTCTTTATATAATTATTATGTAAGTAAAACAATAACATATATACGCGATATTAACGTATAAAACTAAAATCATGCATGCAATGACTGCACAATGTTGGCTTGCTTATCTTAAGATTGCGTCACGTCTATGACCCATGAGATACTAACAGACGGTATTTTCTGTTCTTGGTCATTTCTACACAGAAATCAAACAAGGTAGGTTCCGAGCAATGTGCATTTTTTGATTTCAGTTCTAAAACAATAAATGAAATTCATACGCTGACCTTTTTTTACTTGTTATTCTTAAACCTCTAGATGTTCAAATACCTCGGAGTGTTGTGTTTGTGCTTCCTGCTCAGTGGCGTCCAGGGTAACTTCCTAGATGATCTGAAACATTTTGGAGACAATGCCCTGCACAGTGCTTTGGACACGCTGAGCACTGATGGCGTCAAAACTTTGGTATCGTCTGCTGTCAGCGCCGCCGGAACTGGTAAACAGACAATTACAGTAATACAATCACAAAAACGAAGCACACAACAGCATGGCTGTTGTCCAAAGAAAAATAGAAATACTAATCAATTCAAAATAGTATTATTATAAATAATAACACCTTTTTCACGGATTAAGGACCACTGTAGAAGATTTGAACATATGGAGATAACGAACAGTATTCAAGATCAAAAATCCTTAAAACAATACAAAGTTTAAACGTTTGCTTTTAAACGTTTTCTATAAAAGTGTCTAACTTGATGAATTTATTTTTTTTCTTCATTTTTTTAGCACTTTTGTCCTCTTTGTTTGGAAAGAGAGAAACCGCGTAAGTTAAACTATCTTCTGGAAATCATTAAAGGTGCATGGACACAGATTTGAAGTTAATATTTTCTGTATAATATTACGACTTATATATTTTTATAGCATTCACACAAAAATATATTAAAAATTTTATTTCATCTTAAATGATTAATGATGAATAAATTTTCCTTTTTGTAAATTTTGTACGTAATTGATTATCAACAATGTTATGCCTATATCACAGTTGCAAAAGTCAACAGGTAAAAACAAACGTCGCTATTGTGACGTCACATAACGCTGCCTTGACGTAGAACGACATAGGTCCCCCCTTAATATTTTTCATTTATACACAAAATTGCCACTTTTCCTAAGTATCAAGAATAAAATTAAAATTTGTGAAAGTGCAAGGACGTGTCAATCAAACCCGTCTAAAAAATTGATGTTTTAATAACTTTTAGATGAAATACTTAAAGATTTTTAATATATTTTTGTGTGAAATGCTATGAAAATATATAAGTCGTAATATTATACAGAAAATATTAACTTCAAATTCGTGTCCACGCACCTTTAAAATGACTGATATACTCCATTTCCTACAGGTTCTCGATCTTCCACATTAAATTCTATGCTCTTTATAGATGATAATAATACAAATATTTCTGTCATCTTGAAGTGACGAGATGAACCAAGCCTTGGAGCTTTTGAAACAGGAATCAGAAAAAGTCCGTCAGATATTCCACAGTTATGGCGGCCAGTTACAGGCAGTATATGACAAAATTAAGGATCTCAGCTATCTTGAACATAACGCTCCAGAGTTCTTGGATAACATCGCTAAACTCAAGGGTACAGTTTTAAAAAATCATTCTTTTACAACTCCAGCTGGATCATATCCTTTTATGCTTTTTGTGAAACGACTTTGCTTATCAGCACTCCCTATATCTATATGCGATGGAAATAAAAGAGTTTCCCTCAATTAAACGATAAAGATTAAATTATGTTGATGCACGCATTTCTAATTTAAATTTTAACTTTAATTCTCTGTTATGATGTTAAAAAGATACTGACCAATCAAAATGGAATCTGAACAATTTTATAATGTTACTTGTACTTGATACCTCATTTTATCTACCCTAAAGCACAACATTTTAGATAATTTCACTTCCATAGTTGATTAACGTCCAAGTCTGCATACCTTAACAGGAAATGTACTTGATTTTTAGGTCAGTACAACGCTGTTTTGGATAAGATTGTGGCAGAGTTCGACCAGAAGATGAGTGAGATCCGTCACTCCAGAAAGAGGGGGCTTCTGGACGGATTCGCCGCAGCTTTCCAGAATACTGTCGACAATCTCAAACAGGTTACTAGAAACTTTGAAAATTGGTCTTAGAAAGAAGATAAACACAGGAAAAACGTGCTAGCAAAAGTATCAGCGGTAACGAAACTTAAACAAAAACATTTGGTTTATTATAATTTAATCATAACTACGAGTCATTACAATGAATTCTTCAAAAATAAAAAATAAGACAATTTCCTATGGTGAGGTATTTCAAACACAGGACTTAAAATCAAATCGTTTTTGCTTCTTAAAGACCTTTGGTGGTGTTGCTGACCTTCTGCACGGAGGCGGAACTGGCCTTTTGACGCAGCTGACCCAGCACCTCTCTGGAGCTACATCTGGCGTGGGATCTCAGCTGTCCAGTCTGAAGGAGACCGCAGCTCAACTACTGGCTACCGGTCAAGAGACACTCCAAGGTGCCCATGAAACTGGATCAGGTGCCCTCGGTAAAATATGAATAGCTATTTAAATGTGTTTACTGTTTGTGTATTATAAGAGATTTTGTACAAAAGTAATACTTCAGATCCCGTAATGCAAATAAGGGATCTTTGGTCTGTGATTTCTCTTCTCCCGATTTATGTTTAATGAGCTTGATTACTTAAACAATAAAATGCTTTCTTTGATTGTTAGTACAGGAATGAATGTCGCAGCTGTTTCAGAAAAAATACATTACCTGCGTAAGCGGGTTATGTAATTCTTTTCTGCAATAGCTGCGACATTCTTTCCCGTACTAACAACCTAAGAAAGACATTTTATAGTTTATATTTATATCTGTTTAAATAATCTTTAAAGTAGGGTTAAAAAGATTACTTATTGTATTATTGATACGTACGTATTAGAACTTTTTATTGATAGAACAGTCACTGATCAAGAAATCTATACAGGTGATATGCCTAGTGTTGTTCATTCACTGATTAACGTCAATGGGTTTTCTTAAGAAATAAAAGAGAAAATATTCAGTGGATGTAAATATTGTTCAGTATCTTCCTATTACATGTATGAAATGAAAAAAAAGATATTTTTTCTATGGATGCAAATACCTGAACTGTAGTTTTTAATGCAAGTAGAAAAAAAATCGCTTTCGTTCTTTAGATCCTCATTTTGATCTTTAATGATGCGTTCCTCGGGACACTAAACTTGGTATATTTTGTACATGTGAGTCAGAAGGGTCCACAGATGAACTTGAGTAAGATATTTTACTATATACATGTATTTACATTGCACGCCATTTTCGGTATCTCTGTTGCACAGATCAACTCCACACTGGTCTGACCGGAGCCGGATCACAACTTGTGGATACACTTCTGCACCCCGCAGGCACAAAATAGACGTCATATTACTTTGTTATGAAATATAATTAATACATTAAATATTTTTAACGAACCTATTTGTTCTTTTTTTTCACTTTTTTAACAAAGGCATTTACGCATATAACGCTAATAATATTCTTAATTTTAAAAAGTTTCCATTCTTGAATTCTACCATGTTTCAGTTTGAAGTCCAGACCTTGTATTCCTTACAAATGTACAAGGACAATTTTTTCGAAACATTTTAATTTATAAAAAATACTTCTATACATTTAAAGTACAGGACTTACGATAATCCTATGGAATTCCCATGGACACCAGTGGCAACTAGTTATTAGCAAACCTCTATTTGTATTCATATAAAGCATAATTTATTTAACATTTTCTACATGAGAAGAAGAAAACCTTGCCATTGCTTTTAACTCTACATTTAGACATATCGACAACGTATTATCAGCTAACAATAGTGCCTCCCATTCATATATGCATGTCAATTCAATATATCCAGTGAGCTTGAAAAAATATACCAATAGCCTGACACTTCTGTATTAGATATATTTGAATAATAATATTTTGACAGAAAGAGACGACAATTACAACCTTACAACAGAACTATATGACAACCTGATGACTTTTAATTTTACTTTTTATTTAAACTTTTTATTCTGAACTTCTCTTGCTGACGCAACTATAAACCCTTATCACCTGAACATGAAGTTTATGTCTTTAAGTTGATTCGATAAGCAAGATCATGTTTTTAAGAAATTTATAAAATGTGGCAATCTAAGAACAAATGTGGTGAGTAACCAAGGATATCAATTCAGCTTTGTTTGACGTCAACCTCCGCGACTTTTATAGTCAATACATCGACCTTATCAGCGTATACATAATACCATTCGTCAAGTGGTGACTGACTTTTTTCATATTTATTGTTTGGCCATTATTTAAACACATTTTTTTTCGTTTTTACCGATCATGACAAGGAGCACACAGCGGCATGGGATGCTCACTCCTCTATGTGGCACCTGATCCCACCTCTGATGTTTTTTTTTGGGGGGGGGGGGTATGTTTTATCTTCTCTCGGTTTGTATTGTTTAAATGAACTTTGAACCTGAGTACTGTTCGTTATCTCCATATTTCATTTTTAAGGAATGAATTTATAGGTACCAAAGTTATATTGCCAACCTGGTTTCGAACTGTTCCAACTGAGTTATCATACTTGATTTTACTTTGGTAGCTATTAAATTCATTCCTTAATCCTTATAAATCATAATTCATAACAAAAGTGTTTTCAAATTGGACAGATTAAAAAAAAATAAATTGACGTCATGCGAATTGATCCCTATTTAAATTTATTCAAAGAAAATCTATTTTTTTTATTCCTTAAAGGACGCGTTACAATAAAATTTTTTACAACTATTAGCACCTTACCCCCCGCCCCCTCATGTTTCTGAGTATTTAACAGACCTAGGTATATGGTTTGAGATGAACAGTGTGATAAACAAAAAAAAATTCGTAGCTTTTTTAGGTAAGAGCTAGGTAGAATTCATGTAGATGCATGTTATGTTATGTTAAATATGGTGATCTTATGAAGTGGAAAGATCTATAAGTTTTTTCATATTGCCCTAACAAAAAAGTACCTAAGTTAACTACTGATTAGTTAACTATAGTTTGCCGTAATTAAATATGGACTTTTGCGAGGAGCGCTGACTTTTACAGTTGACGGGTTACTATTACACTAGGACAATGTACAAAAAAGCTCTTTTATGATATACTTAGTAAATATTTAGACCCATATTTAATTAAACGAAATAACGGGTTATTTCATAGCACAAATAAGTCGCCACTAGAAAGGTTTCTTATTTATTATCTATTCTGTATCTCTATACATGATACAGGTTTAAATGTCAAAGAAATCCATTATCTGTAAAAGTTGGTGCTTCTCGCAAAAGTCCTAAAGTAAATGAAATTTGTTAGTAAATCGATGTATTTTTACTATAAGTTTCAGATATAGGTATTTAGGTGTATATTTTTTTTAATTCCTAAAAGTAATATTTTAATATGAAACTTAAGTTGTTCTTTTATTTATACATATTTTTTTAAAATATTACATCATAATGGTATGTTTTGTAAGAAATATCAAGGCTCTTAATCGTAAAAAAAAGATTTAGAGTAAAGTTTCATAGTAAATCAAAGTTTCAAAGTATTCACTGTAGTTTACTCAAGGACAGATAATACAAACAATTTTTTTTCTGTGGAGGACACTTAATATCACGTCAAATGTATAAAAAAGTGAATAATTCTTAGAATTATTTCTCCTAAAAATTGAAAAAGACTTGGAAATTTTAGTGGTATTTCAATAAAATTACAAATACGGACAAAACACACTCAGTTAAAGTTTACAGCATCGTCGGAAACCCACGGGTGATCTCATCTGTGATAAGTAAAGACGAGATCACCCGTGGGTTTCCGACGATGAGTTTACAGATGAAAACAAATTCAAGAATGTTAGCTTGGTGCTAAACGTATTATATACACTTTAGAAAAATATACCAAGCCAGGTGAATTTTATTGGGAAAAGCAAAATGGTAAAAATCAGCCTATGTGATTTTTCTGATTTTTTTGTCACTTTGATTTTCTTCATAAAATTCACCTGGCTCGGTTTATTTTTTTTTAGCTTCTTCTACACTTTTAGCAACAAACTAACATATTCTGAAATTGGTTTTCACCTGTAAACCTTTACCGAGTTTTACTTGTCCATATTTGTTTTTTTATTGAAATATTACTACTATTTTCAAATTCTATTTCATTTTCCATTTCCTAGGAGAAAAAATTCTAAGAATTATCCACTTTGCTAAACCTGTGACATGATATTAAGTCTCCCCCAAAGAAAACATTTGTTTAAATCATCTGTCCTTAAGTAAACTAAACATAAGTTATATATTGTAAATTTTTGTAAGGGTTAGCTGCAGAACTGTAGCTCTCCGAAAAAAAATATACATGTATTGACAAACGGAGAGCTACAGTGCCATCCATTGAAAAGACTGTATATCTATTACGCAAAAAAGTTCGCCGTTTCTCGATTTGAATCTCCATGGTTTTATAGAAATTTTGTCTCAAAATATTACTTACCGTGTGTTCCTTGAATATTCTTCCACTGTTTCCATAACAAAACATACCTTATAATTCTTGTTAATAGCCCTCCGAGCCCTGAAATTGAGATCACTGAAAATTTCGTCTATCTATTCTGCCATTTTGGTTTGCAAGATAATTCGGTCCAACGCGCCATGTGCATATATCAACTACGAGATATAAGGAATTTTTTTAAGTCTAGCTTTTTTGCAATTGGGGTAAGAATTTGGAAAAATTAATCCAGAAGCCAACGCAACTTTTTGTGCACAATAAATATTATACAGTTTTTTTGTTCAATGGGTGCATGCACTGTAGCTCTCGGGTCTGTCAATATATTTATTCGGAGAGCTACAGTTCCTGTAGCTATGTTAAGGTGAGTTTGTGGAAATTTAATGCACTTGTGGTATAATCATATGAGTATATTGACAATTGCAAATATGAGGAATATATGGAATTTGCCAATATTTCCTTTTTTACAATATATAATTAAATAAAACACATTTAATGATCTTAAAGTATTTATTTTCTCAAGAAAACTCTTGCATAGGAAACATTATCCATTTCTTCAATAGAAAAAGACGTAACATTCTATATCTATAATGTAAACATTACTCTATGAATAATTCTATAAAAATAAGCTTCAACATAAATAGGAACACAGACCGTACTTCTGATATTTACAACAATTAACAATAATTAAATAACATAACATATCCCTACAAGTACAGGGTGCCCATTCAAACTCTTGCTTGCACCAGACATTGAAGACAGTTGAGAAATCAGCATACAGCATAGCAGAAATCCATAATGCAATGTTTCCGTTTTCAAAATTTTCTATTTAGTGTGTGATGCAAAATATTGAAAGTTATTAAAAGATTATTTTTATCACATTGTCATTGCTACTCGCATATCCTCATCATTCTTTCAAGCCTATTTTCATACACGCAACACCTATCTTTTTCTCATCCTTTCTTTTAAATTTTCGTTCATTTGATACTCACAGACAACCAAAGCCAAATAAATGATATTCTGTGTTCTACCAAATTATCCATCAGATTGAAATATTATGCATATGTTATCATTTTAAATCTCCGATATCTATGAAACGCGATTGATTTAAACTGTGTAACTTAGAGAAAAGTCCCATCTTTATATAAAGTTACAAACCAAATAGAAAGATCTTTTAATTCTAGTTAGTCTGAACTTATCAAAAATATTCCACACATGACTTTAAAATTTATCGTCATAAAGAAATGAGAACCACTGACTGGCAAAGTTGACAATAAAGTTGAACTTTGAAAAAAACTAACTAACAATCATTGCTTTCAAAATAGCTACGCCACAATGTATAACAAATTAAGCAAATATATACATGTACATTAAGATAATAAATAACAATTTAACGAACTTCAAATTTTTCAATGCTGTATTTGGAACAAATGCCTTAGTAGAAAAATATGAAATGGAATGCCCATGACGTTATTGGGAAAACGGCACAAAATAACTGAAAACATGTGTTACTGTCTTATGACTTCAAAATAATATAAAACAGCGAAAAAAAGTCCATAAAATAACAAAACAAATGTTTATGCATAAAAATCTAATGTTGACCACACAGCAAGCAACGCCATATAAATGCAGAAATAATGCAAGAAAAAATTCAATATAAAAAAAAAACAATAATAGCTATCAAAAATCTTTTGATTTAAGCAAATGCCAATGTAGATATAGTTTTAATCACAGATAAAGAAATACCATTGAGACAATTATTGAGAGGTCAAATTTTAAAAAGTATCATTTCACGAACAGATATTATCATGATATTTTCAATCTATTAGTATACAAGTTAACCCTTAGAGGAAGTGGCAACTTAAGAAAAGTTAACTCAGCACTACCCCCACCTAAAGTCCCTTTTTGTTCAACATACATGAAAAAGCATGAAAGACATCGCAGACTTACCGAAAGCCCTTTGGGTTTATTGATGTTCGATACTAAATTATATAAAATTATACATACACAAAAAGAACAAGTTATTTATAAACACTTGTCTCACAATAAATGTAAAACACTATTCTATTCTAGTCATAATTGTGCTTTAAAATTCTGAAAAAAAATATAATTAAACTTGAGTGCCATGTGCGGTAAAATAGAGTGCAAGCTTATACTACTTTTGAAATATTTCTGGTTGGAACTAATAAAGCCAGCGTAGATTTTTCTGAACAAAAGCAAAACGCTGCCTTTTTGTTTCCTCCACCTGAAAACCCGGAACTGCAATCCACACGATGCCATTTTTGACAAACCATACATGGAATGTGTCGATCAATTGCAAAACTATCACCACACCTCACATTTAGTTTGTGGACTGTATTCTGATATGAAAGGACAATCAAACACTTTTCCAAAAGTATTTGAATTCTGCAAGCTGCCCTTCACACTAATGGGATAAAAAAAAATAATCAAGTTACGCTTTAGATTACTATTTCTTGTAAATTTTTTGATCTTAATTTCGTTTTTACTCTGATGTTTATGGGCTATATATATAAAATATAATATCCTAAATCAAATAAGTTTTCTTTTGATTTTGAAATTTGCGGTTATTTAAAAAAAATTATATTTTTAAATTAAAATATTTTAGAGAAGGGAAAAATCGAAGTTTTCTATTACCGTAATGGCCCAGGGGAATGGTCATCACTTAATAAATAATTCCGTAAACCTGAACGTTTCCACTTAGTACAGAACATCTGTAAAAATAAAATATATTTTGTAGATGTTATAACATTTCAAAAACCAAAACGTTTAAAAATATCACCAACAAGAGAAACATATAGTTACCTGAGCGTAACTAACGTAAAACAGTTGTTTATCTGTCAAATTCACACCGGGAAGATTCGGCGTTATTCCATTTTCATTTTCCCAAATTTGAAATGCCTTAAAAGTCAGAAAAGATGTAAAAATTACGTCATATGGTGTTTAATGACATATTGAAATCAAATATATTTATGAACAGTAATGTATAGAGAATTAAATCTTACTATGTAAGCAGCGCGTAATCCTCCGTTATCGGCTATGTTTTCATCCAGTGTTTTCTCTCCATTTATCTACATTTAAAAAATACATATCAGGAATATTTATAATCTTTTTTGCCTTTTCATATTCTGTTACGAAATGAGATCATTAATCACACATTCGATATAACTTAAAGAGTAAACATACAAGAAAAAAATTCTCAAGTTAGCAACGATTAAATCTGCCTGGATCACAATTTTGACATGTATGATTTAGATATCCCATAGCGATATTTACCGTCTCAGATTGATATTGTTCATAGCATTTTACTCTGTCAAAATGACTATAATGTATGCTCTATATCACTGACCTGTAGTCCGTCAAGCTTGAATCCGTCATACTGTTCTCTCATACACCCCGTGGTCTTATCGAACAGAGACGCCGTGTACGGTTCCCACCATTCCTTCAGCTTTCCCTTACTGTCATACTGACGTCCTAAAACGAGGCACAGTGACCTTCTTATTAGTACTATAAAGGGTTCATTACACCTATTCCAACTATTTGTTAATATGTTGACGGTGCGACCGTTATGGCGAGCGCAGATATTTATTTTGTGATAGTTTAGATCGGACTCGTCAAACTGCACGTAAGAATTGGTGCGTCTAGACTCTGACGTCACATGACGTCGTATGTAAGTTACATTTCCAAAAAGAAGCCTGAAAAGTGCTGAAAGTAAATGAAGAACGTTTCGTTTACTATTTATCTTCAATATTTATCCATTAAATCAGGACTTGTTTACTTTTAGTTGAACTTTTGCTGCTTTTCTCGCGAGAACGTAGCTTTAACAAGTGATGCATTGTGGGTCCAAATTACTCATCAAAAAATTCTATCGTAGTCCGAATTTTCTCTTCGCACAGGCGTTGCTTTAAGAGCTCGCAGTGACGAGCGTCGCTTTGCGACGCTCGCTATAAACCAGGGTCTGAATTTCCAAATAAATGGAAGCAACAAACATTCGACTTATGCAAAGGAAGGAAACAAACATTCGACTCATGAAAACATTTTGCATCTCTTTCTACATAAATGATTTAAATTTTACGAGCTGGAAGAAAATGCATTTCTGTTAATAATATGTTGACGGTGCGACCGTTAGAGCGAGCGCAAACTCCTCTATTGTTTTAAGGTAGAACCTATGTCGGAAAAGTCTTTGTCACAAGATTTTCAAACTTTTCAAAATGATAAATTAGTACTTGCTTATTAATCAGTTACAATATCATGATATGTTTCCTTGTTTTTTAATCTAGAATAGGCTGTGAAACTTGGTATGGTATTTACATACTGCGACTTCACATTTTCAAATGTTTTAGGGGTACTTGTCATAAAGGGAATATGAAAAATCACAAAAATACTTCTTCAAACATCGTCGTTTATAAACTTTATTAACTGAATAATATTAAACAATATTTTATCAAGAATAATTTCTTTTTTTATTCAATTAACATAAAAGATAAGTCCACCATTAAAAAAAATAGTCAAATGAACTCTATTATTTTTAGTCAATTATGCACCCTGCATTTGTAAATGTTTTTTAGAAGTCTTTGTCACAATGTTTTCAATCTTCAATATGATGAAGAACATAGCAAAATGATTACAAAAAGTGATTAAAATATATACCTTTCCCCTCTAACTATTGAAAGATAGGCTATATACCGATACTCATGTTTTTGACCTTTTTGCACTTACACGGGATTTAATAATTAAATGACTGTTTGGGGTTACTTTCAGATTAAATATTTATCAGAAATTGTACTTTTACTTTCAAAAGATCATATTTAATAGAAAAATTGTAATCAAACACCAAGAATATGAATAGGTAACAAATACTTGTTAAAAGGAATGCACATCATTTCATTATAGATATCACAAAAATGTACACACGATCAAACGATCTACAACACGTACATCTTTGACTTAGACACATTTCATCAAGATATTACACTATATAGCTGGCAACTAAAGATTTCTTACGATTTATGCATTCCTTCAAAATGGTTACATACCATTCAAATTATTACGAAAGTTGTAAGTACATTGTAATTTCATTACACTAGATAGTCTTGGGTTTGTCAACTTCAGGTCTAGATCTAGTAAATAAAAGGTGCCTACATATTTTCTCTTATTCCAAAAATATATTGCCATTAAGCATTATAAACCAAAAAATATATGAATTGAATTAAGCTAATGTTTGCATGATTGAATTCTGTGAATCTCAAAATGCAGTATTTTCTACCATTTCTATTGAAGCTCTCAAGTACGGGAAAAAGTGGCATTGAATTAATTATGACGTCTTAATGGGTTAGCACAGGTTAAACACATTTACCAGTTATGATGTCATACGAAGTAGGTTCTACGTTAATTTAGATCGGGCTCTTCAAACCGCACGTGACATTTGGTGCGTCTAGACTCTGACGTCACATGACGTCGTATGTAAGTTACAAATACCAAGAAAAAACTGAACAGTGCTGAAAGTTAATGAAAAAAGTTACGTTTACAATTTATCTTCAATATGTATCCATTTAATTAAGGCGAGTAAACTTTTTGTTGAACATTTGCCGTCATTCTCGCGAGAACGCAACTTTGCTAAGTGATGCATTGTGGGTCAAAATTACTGCAGCAAAAAATTCTAAAGAATGAATGTGCAGTAGTCCGAATTTTCTCTTCGCCCAGGCGTTGTCGTTAGAGCTCGCAGTTACGAGCGTCGCTTCGCGACGCTCGCTGCGCTCGCTATTAATTTATTTTAAAAGAAATCCCGAGTTCATTTTTAGGTTGCTTTAACGTTTATGTTGTTTTAACAACATTTAATCATAAGAACTAGAACTTTCTTAAACTTTAATGTGGCAATGACAAGTCACATGCCTGAATGAACAGATTGATGTATGAACATGACTGTAATGAAAGCAGTTTGCAATAGTGATATAACCATTCTTTCATGCAAACATCTACGCATAACCATTTCTGACTGCAAATAAATAATGAATTTTAAATAAATTACCTGTGATATCAAACGCATGTGTTATTTCATGTCCAATGACTGAGCCCATCGCTCCAAAATTAAGAGCTCTAAAAAGGAAAAAAATAATTTAATCTTCCTAGCGTAAGATGCAGGGTAATTAAAAACATAAAAGACTAATTTTGTCTTACTGGGGTCCATTTGGAGAATAGAATGGCAGATGAAACATGGCAATCGGAAACATGATGTCGTTTCTTTGAGGTGAATAGTCGGCCTCTACAGTTACTGGTGTCTGCATCCAGCTGTGAAAAAAAGGTATACATGTAGAAAAAGCTAAAGGCTGCAGAAAAAGTAAAACACACAGAAGCGGAATATAAGTTCATAAAATGATTTTTATGTATATTTATAATTCACCATCGTCTTTCTTGAGTTGACAAGAAAGTAAGAGTTTGATAAAGTGTAGAATCAAAGAACTGAAAGTACAGAAGGTTGTACAAACCTGTGTCGATCTACAACTTTATGATACATCTCCACGCTCTTTGTGACATGAAACGTCTTCATATTCTTTATATTGTTGAACCAATCATCGCTTACCTCAAACTGAAATAAGAGTTCGTCACTTCATGGATTTTTAATTTTATCTTTTAGAAAATTCCATGAAAATTTCAATCCATACGGAAGTTCTATACCAACCTCTGTGTAGTATTGATCGAGGAAGTGTGATTTCAGGATTTCATCGGGATAACTAATCTTCTCTAACATTTCAGTTATCTGAAAATTAGGAAATATATAAATGAAGTAATGGGTAACCCCTATATCTTCTCCTTTGCCCAAATAGTTGAGAAACTGAATTGAACTAAGGACTTGTAACAACCCTTTGAAGTTCTAAACAGATTTGAATTTATATGTTTTTTCTTTCACTCACTTTTTCTTCTGCATGACTCCTCGTACTTGTGTCCATCCAGATTTTGTCCAGGAGATAGTCACGGAATGCTATTTTAATATCTCTTACGAGGGTTTGTAGCTGAATTAAAAAAAATGGATGATTTACTTGTAATCAAGACCATTCATCACCAGATCCTAGGAAAATTTAATTTTACAATCTATACAACCATCTTAGCGATTATCACTGAAGTGAAATGGGATGGGGGAGTCTGTTCAAGTACATGTACTTATTATCAGGTAGAGTAATGCTTTTTTTGCTTATATCCTATAATACTTGATTTCATTCTTGATTTTTCTTTTTTTACAGGGCAATTTTTTAAAAAGAAAAGCTAAGGTTATACCAGGCAACCTTTCAGAGAGTATTCATATACATATAGAATATTTTTAAGCCTCTCTAACTATTTAAATGAAAATCTCCCTTTTTATTTCTTTGTGTGTGTGTTTTATGAGCATCTGTGTGCCCTAACCTTTTGAACTGACACTGCTTGTTGCGTTTCATTCACATACATGGCACCTGTCACAAAACCAAATGCTTTATTTGTGTAGAAGGCACATCTTCTCCAGTGTTCTCCTTCATTTTCTATTTCTGTAAATTAAATGCAGTACAATAATATTTTCTTTCTCTGTTTTCTATGTCTCAATGATTTATTTTTATTTGTACCAGAGAGCAATTTTGAAGTCTCTCCTTGTGATAAAAAATGAAGAATTTTAGAACATTGTATTACAAAATGTAGAGTGTATTTTTCTTTTGAGTTGGTATAAATAAGAACCTTCTTCAATATCAGCATCGTCATCATTGAAAGTGCTGACGTCAAAATACGGGACAAAGGACCTCACTAGGTGTACCATCAAATAATGCTTTAACACACTACAAGAAAACACAGAAAAAAAATTATTCAAAAATTCCATGAGCCTAAAATACTGGATAAATGAGAGAGAGACAGAGAGACAGAGAGTTACTTGGTCTTGCTGGCATCTTTGATGTAGGAGTCAACCAAGGAGCAGAGCTTAGTCAGCCCTGATTCATGTAGCACCACTACTTCTGTGTCAACGTTGATAGTCACTTGAGATTTGTAGAGAATTCTTAACAAATACAGGTCCCAGGTAAGCTAGAAAACAGGAAATATTTTATTTCATGAGCCGATCTTTACAACCCTCACTCACTTAAATAAAAATTAAATACCCTTTGTAAATTTTAAGATTTTTTTTCATTTTCTCAGTCATACTGCCTATGAATTTAAAGTATTATAATATTTTTTCTATATGTACCATTAGTAAATTAAATTATAAATACGTCGTTAAAAAGATCGAATATCTAAATAAAAATAATCTTTACGAACCATGGGGCATTTCTGCTGAAGGTCTTTGATTTTTGTCAGGGTGAATGTAGCTGATCTATTGTGGCTGTGCTCTTCACTGTCACGTGTCTAAGACAAACAAATGGCGATTCGTGGTTTATAATTTTACAATCAAAAAATAAAGGCATTAATGTTTCTCAATAATAATGAGTGGTCAGTAATTTAATTCCTTGCCGCAAACTGATTTGTGTAGTCTCTTAATTAACAACCGTTCCAGCAATGGTCAGTGTAGAGGTTGAACTACATGTATTTTGCAATATCATAGATAATATTAATAAAAGTAATTCTCAGTTTTCAAGTAAAAAAATACCAACAATTGAATTAAAAATATTTTTGGAGACGATTATCAGACCGAGTATTAAAATATCCGCGAAAGAGTACGGTAATTCGGAATTCTTACCCATCCGATGTTTTTCTCCAGTTCCAGAAGATTCTGAGATAGAGATTCCGCTTCCTCTTCCGTCTTGTTGAACACCACTTTCAATATCCTTTTTGTTTCTCTCATGTAATTTTTCACTATCTGTACAAGCATTTCAAAATGTCAGAAACATCTTACCTAAAGCAGTTTGGCTTTTATGTACAGCATCGTTTTCTCATTTTCGCATTCCCGCAATTAATAACGGTTTGTTGCAACGAACGCAGGTGTACATTAAAACTTCAATAACAATGAAAAGTTTATCAAGTGCCTTTTGCTCCGATGAAAGTTTAAGACAAAATTACATAAGCTGGATTGATCTAAATTCATTTTTCGTGTGATTTTAAACAAAATACTCAAGGAAATCATAGATACCTCATTGAGATCCCAACTGAGGTACGTGGGAGTGTTTCTCTGCAAATGCTTGTACGTCGGCGGAGGAGGGGAGGTTTCGTTGTTATGTTGAGGCGCAGTATTCACTGTCGCGGGAGATTCGGACGGTTTTGGAAAGCTTTGGAATGGATACTGGGTATAACCATAATCTATCTAGAACGATAATTTAAAAAATGCTTCAATCTTTTCTTAAAAACTGCAACTTTTCAATTTTGTTCAGAACTCTTTCTGTAGATTCCTAAATTTATAATCGTCTGAAGTTCGCGAGAAGCACCACTGGCAAAATAAAGTTTTGATGTGTGAAAGCCTTAAGTTTGAAAAATCTATCGAAAAACAACTCACTTGAATTTCTGTGCGCAATTGAATGCGTTTTAGATCATTTCGCGAAATTAAGTTCCCTCGTGAAATAAGGAATCTAGTAGACAGTATTTACAGTATTCACTAAAATATTCAGAAGTTATTCACCTTGACGACATTAACATTCTCGGAAGACACTTCATTGGGGCCGACGGAAACTGTGATGAGGGGCCAGGCGTCCAGCAGGTTAACCTTCTCTAACATCACGGCAAAGTTAAAGTCGCCGTCCGCCGAGACATTTCTGATGAGGTCCGTGAAGTCCGCTAACGTCTGAGATCGCTTCTGTCGGCTCTCTGACATACAACTCTTGTAAAACTGTTTGGTTTTCTTTCCGGAATCATACTTCACAGAACTACCCTGTTTTTCTGGAATATATGTTAATTTTATAAAAGAAATGTCAGCTAGGATGTTTCACATTTTTTGATAGAAAACACTATTTTGTGTCGGAAAAGTGGTTCTTCTTGTACTTTTAAAAAGAATCGATATTTATAATGAAAAATTCTAAAAGCGCAAATGTAAATAATTGATATCTAAAAAAGAAATTAACACTCCTGTAATGAAAGAAGAAAGTTCGCATGTGAAGTTTGAATGCAAAGGTAGTGTTTAATAATAAAAGATGTAAAAGCCAAAACTGTCCTTCAAATTTTAAAGTAAAAGTCACCATTAATTTATCTATCTTAAAGTACGTTTATTACAGTACAGACAGCTATATGTATTCAGGCATTCGTTAAGCCAATTTCCGTGTACCTCCTTTTTTACTGATTTCCTACTATTTGATGTTTATGACTCAAACTCGCTCTAACTTGAAACGATAATCTGCGACAGTCGCAGTGTGCATTGTAGATGTCTGTAATTACCCAGAATGCCTTTGAGGTGATGAAGATTAATATATGACAGTTCCTGAATCCGGTCCCACATGGAGTACCCGGGAGGAATGGGCGTGTCCCGTTCCCACCCTCCACACGCATACTTGTAAAAGTCGGTACACGGATTTACGGAATGGTCCATAGACTTCAGAATAGAACCCGCTGCCAGTATACATTCTTTGGTTTCACATACAAATCGAGGGTCTGAAAGATGTACGGAATACATAAAATCATATGTCTTCGTCAAAGAAAGCTACTACATGAAAACATGCACGAAATGGCGAAAATGGTCAAAAGGAAAAAAAAGGGCTCAAAATTTTATATAATAGACACTTTTTAATTTTTTTTTTAATTCACTTACAAAATGTTATCTCCTTTATTCATAATCAAACACAGAATTTTTCAATAACTTATATTGACTAAATTGTAAATGTTGCTAGACACACTTTGCGTGCATTAAACAAGTACATAAACATGCAAATGGAATCAATGGTCATATCTTTATAAGAATATTTTTACTTCTAGATAACAACATGCAGTCAAAAATACTTCTAGTTAGCAGTCACGCAATTCAGGGCTTTTCGTTATGTATATATATGTAATAGTGTATCAAAAACAAAATACATAATGAAGCAAAGTGGTTGATTTCAAATCTACATGTTATGTCCATTATAACGTGTAAATAAAATAAAATTCTTGTTAAATGTTTTCGAAATTTCAGTGCAGTGTTCTTGATATCATTATTTTATTGTAATGCTTTACACCTATGACATTCCAAGTTTGCAGAAACTGAGTCCGATCGTTTCGTTTTGATATTTAAACATAGAAATGTGTTCGAACCAAACCTAGGACACAGATATCAGTATGGAGCAAAAATGGAAAAACCATAGCGTGATTAAATCAATGTTGATTAAGCAAGATATACTGATGGGAGAGAAACAGTTTTAAATTGATTATTTAATATAGCCTGGAAGAGGGGTTATTATATACACGTATATATATTTATACTTGTAACATAGAAACCCTGTATGAAATAAACACATTAATTATTTATACCCACACAGTCGTTTTTTAAAGCGATCAATTAGTCTCACAACAAATATTAGAGGTATGATCTTTTTTCTATCTCATGTGGTTACTGGTTAAATATCTATAAAGCTTTGTAGATAGCAAAACTAAATCAAAGCATAGTTATCAAAGCGCTTTATGTCATGCCCACGGAACAGGAAAACACCCTAATGAGATTAGTCAACATAATCAATTAGGAAAATAAAAGGGATTTTCTGAATTGTCTAATCACAAATTGATTTTTTTAAAACTACAACTTTCATGTAAATATTTCAAAGAATATAACAGATCTGGTCCCTGGGTGAATGAATTTCAAAGAAAATATGGTTTAAAATAATGTGAGCGTTGTAGGCCCATATGAGGGCGGTACATTTTTGGCTTACCTGGTCCAGATTTTCGTTGTGCTAACGCAATAATTAAGGCAAGAGTGACAATAAGGAGGACTATGATGAAACCACCGCAACATTTCTCCAATCCGGTTCTTTTCCGTAAACATCCGGCTTCGATTTTACATTCCTCGCGATATTCTCCCAAAATGTCGTCTTCAGAATCCACACGATCGAACTCCTTTATCTGAAAGACATTGGTGAGGCTCAATCATAGTAAGTTGCATATATCTTTGACCAATTTTACAAAAATGTCGAAATCAGACTTAATGAGTCTTAAATCTGTCCTACCAGGACAAAGTTTCCACTAGCAAGCACACTCAAAACACGAATGATGTTCTACATGAACGAAGCATTGAGTGCATCACTTGTAAAATATCTGGCCTTTTTGTCATTTTTAGTGGGGGCAAATAAAAAAACTTTTTAATCTGAATTAAAGAGGTGAAAATATAGGTCAGAGACAGCATTTAATATACTATGCATCAAATCCGCAAAACTTCATTTATGAGAGTAAATTTGGCATAGTTACATGTACAAACCTATGTCATACAACTATAGTTTTTCTCGCTGAAAAACTATAGTTGAAAAAAAGACAATATATTGGCCATTGATAATCCTTATGCGTACATTTCTAATGCTAAGCATAAACAGTATATATCCAAAACTTGTGTTCTTAACATGGTGATTTTATCTAGTACACATACAATATGGACAAAATGGACAAACATCAGATACTTTACTGTGGTAAATCGACAAGATCTGTGAGGCATGAATTATGCATCAAAGATAACTTCACAGACAAATTCTTAAGTATACCTTGTTATCAATGAAAACATAAGAAACCATCATAATCCGTGTAAGACACCACTTGAAGAAGAGAGAAAATAATCAGATTTCAAAAATCCATTGGAAGTATTCCTGTTAAAAATCCATGTGTTGATGGCCAAGGATTATACATCTGGACATTATACAGAACACGAAATGGCTGTTCAATATCCGACACTTCGGGTGCTAACGGGACTGACATGATAGACTGGCCTTGAGAGACCACGTACAGTCCGACTTGATTTGATTGACACCTCTTGTTGCCGGCTATAACCCGGTGTTTTATATCGTTCATAACCTCTTAGTTTTCTCTAATTACTTATCTGATTTTTTTCCCTTTTTACATCCGGTAATCCAAATTGATCAAGAAAAAATCTGATGATTCCGCAACAATATTTCCTCGGACTCAATTAACCGATTACTCCTTACGATCATTCTTCTTGGATTATTAACCACTTGTAGAGGAGGAATTTTTTTCATCACCAGGAGAAATTCAATAAAGCTCTCCATTATTTTTATGATTTGTCCACACTTGAAGAAAATGTATTCATTTGCAATTTGTTTTTATCACATTAGAAGATGGCCATCCAAATAGCCAAGTATTCGACGTCTCTCTCTCATACCATATTTCTAAAACCAATTTGTGTAGTAGTAAACTTAGTAGAAATAAATCCGCACCGGTATAATATATAGTACACATATAAATCTATACTAGATGTTGTATTCTTGGTTTTCTAGTTCCGTCTACATGTTGATATACGCAATGATAATGTCTTACCATGATGTGCTCCGTGTGGCCTTGAGATAGAAGCTCATTGGATTCCGTGACGCCATTGCTCCTGAAAAGACAAGAACTCATTTTGCAAAAACAATCAAAAAGTAATATTTGATGCCATGTAACTGTAAATTCCCAACGGATTCATTATTGTTTCTTCTTTGATGTCTAATAATGAAGCCGTTCCTATTTTATTTACAGAAAAATCAGGTTTCAACAAAAAGAGTATTAATGGAAGCCCAATAACTTACTAAACATCGCGTTACTTAGCGAGGTCACTGAGTATGATTGCCGACAAAATGAAAACGCGATACCTACTGTTTGTCCATAATAAATGGAAATAAAACAAATTGATCAATTTGTAAAGTATGACCGATAATCTCGGCAGAAAATTACATAACTATAATAATATGCACATATTGACTAAAATGGTTCTTGAAAAGGAATTGGTGTAAAATCGAAAGATTTCGACCAAATTAAATGCTTCAACACTTTCAATTAGTAAAAATAGTCATGGAAATCCATACTTTAATTAAAACGTATGTTTATCGTGCAGTTCAATTTCAATAGAGTGAAATGAATTTGCTGTTGTGCGAGAGCTTGGTAATCACCAATTAATTACTGCATGCTTTCGCTGCCGAGAAGACAACTTTATTTCATTCCAACACGAGGCTTCAAGCTTCTTTCAGACCAAGATTCAAATTACCAATAGGACATTTTATAGGATAAATGATTTTGGATTTCTTCTTTAATAATGGTGTGATATTGGCATTCGTATTGAATTAAGAGGGGCCATCTGTGCGAAAGAAACAAAAATGTAGTAATCGAATATCTGTATTTCATTTATATACTACGTGATGAAGAGGGTACACAGATAACTAACTGTATACATGTACATGTAACTATAATAGAAGGAAAAGATACCAAAAATTTGACATATTTTTTTTTCATTTGATTTTTCTCCTTCTTACTGAAAATTTAAATACACTTTGTTGTTATGATAGTTTACTTCAAGTAGACACGTTTGATTATACTTTCGAAAAAAGATCTCTATTTCTTCTTCAAAAGACGCAAAATTCCAACAATTATACATTAGAAACGTGTTTTTCAAAAGTAATTAATATTTAACGATATCTATTTTCAAAAACCAATAAACGCCAAAGGAATCATCATTAAACCACGCAAAAATAATTATTCTTTAAAACTATGAATATTACGACATGCTCATATTCGCCTCGTAACCACTGAATCCGGTTTTTGCTCACGTCATTAATATTGTAAATGTTACTTCCCTCTAAACATGTAATGATTTTTCAATTATCAATATCGTTTAACGAAAAACTCAATGAAATATCAATGTGTGAAATTTTCGTTATAATTTTTCTTTATCGACATAAAAGGTGGTCATAAAATATGCATTTATTATAAAAAAAAATATAAGAAAACAATATTGCTTAGACATATTTTTACAAGATATCGTTTCAGTTAGATAAAATGTCTAAAAGCTCATCATTGGAATAAAGTATTATTTAAAAAAAAGGCATAGAAAATATGATTTTATCAACATAATGTCATTTAAAACTATTTATAACCCTTTGTTGAGATATATGTGCCTCTCATTTACATGTATGTATATCTCAAAATCAAAATTTCCAGATCTCATCATTGATAAGTTAATCCTGTGTATGAAGCAGAAAGGACAACCTGGGAATAATGAGAGATATTATCCTGGCTGTGAAATATCTTCATTTTCACTTCCAGCGAATGACATATTACCAAGTCTGATAGCTTCTGCATCCTGGATCATTTATCAGAGTTAGAGCATATATATACATGGGCGTAGAAACCTGATCTTTCATTTAACTGAAAAGTCACAAGAGTGTATACTGAAAATGACTGATAGCAGATCTAGAGCTCTTCCATTCAGTGACCTTTCAGTGTCCATTCAGTTGACTAAATGGTGTAAGTTAATGTTTTAAAACCAAAACGACATACTGTCATAAGACAGGGTCAACACCACATGCACACGCAAGTGTACAATACCCCTTTATACCTGCCTTGGGTTTTCAAAAAGGTCACAAAAATTATTAAAGTAATTTTAAATTTACTTACAAGTGTAAAAGGTATACAAGTATATATATCAAATAGACCAAACATAAATGTCCAAGAACCGTTTTATGTTTGTATTTCAAACAATCTGATTAAAATCAGATCTTTGTCACGCTCTAAAATTCTTTGTACAGAGACCATCAGAATTTCAGAGCGTGACAGACATATGATTTTAATCAGATTGTATTTCAAATACTAGTAACAAATTCATTACCGGTCTGAAATAAACAATATGATTTGTTGAAGAAATTTCTGAGTTTTAAAAGAGAGAGTCAGAAAAAATGTTTTCTGTAGATTAAAAAGCCCCTGCCCTATTCGGGACTTGAAAACGTTGTTTTTCGACCCCCATTTTGCCCCATGGATAAAAATGAAAATAAAACCTTACTGCACATGTGAACACAGAATGAATAACTTTAAAAGAAAATCCTGATTAAAACTGACAGATAAGGATGAAATTTTTTCTTGAATTTATTGCAAAATCTCTCTCTCTCTCTCTCTCTCTCTCTCTCTCTCTCTCTCTCTATATATATATATATGTAAAATAATGGTCATTTCTTCGGTTTCATTTTTAAAGTGAATAGCAAGGACACATCAGTTCACTAGACATCACCACAAGTTCGACTTACCGATTCTACTCGGTTCGATCTTATATTATTTTTGTCTAATTTCATCAATTTTCGTAGTACATCAATAAAAGAACTAATAAATAATCTGAACATGCAATCATAGCACGCAAATTGTCTATTTATTCCTCTGCATGGAGCTGTCTTACATATTAATGTATTATGCAACTCAAACGAATTCTGATCTTATTAAAAGACAAGAAAAGAAGCCATATAATTCCATGACGTCCTCCGCAAAATAATAAAGCCTGTAAATCGCGTAATTAGGAAAAAAATTATTCGTAAATTTTGTGTGTGTCTTATTAAAGTTGTATAATAATGAAATTAGAGGGGAAAATATTTTCATTCGTAATATATGCGCCTGGTCTTCCTTTCTAGATACATGTTTATTGTTTTAAAGAAATACTAGTATTCACTCATAAGGGCAAAAACTTAAAATCAGAAGAAAGACAAGTTTCTTGCGTCAAAATTGTCATTATAGAACTCTTTTGCACTGATTATAAACTTTTTTCCAGATTTAACACGGTTTTCATCAACCTCTGATCGGAGTCTGGTGTATGTTTGAAGCTTCAAGCAGTATACGAATAACAGAGCCACTGGAAAGAAACCAAATTGAGCTTTCTCAGCCTTCAGGTTTTTTTTCCTTCCACTAATTACAAGTCCCAGGGTGTCGAGACTGGAATTGATGGACGACACCGCTTCTTTCCTTTCCGATAGATTTATTGTGTTAGTACAGCGCCGTGTTACTTCCAGGTCCATCTTTACTGATTGGACATGGTGGTCGAGTCTCCTATCGTTCAACAATTCTTCCGCTCAATAAGTTGTTTAGAGTTTAAACCAGTAAGCAATAAACATTTTTCTTTGCTGTTTTATTAATCAATCGCCACATAGATACATGTAGTTGTTGCCTATAGTTTAGACACTACATAAACAATTAAGTATAGGATTTACATCTCAATTTATTAAATTGCAGCATCCAATAATTATAATTAACACTAAAAATTGAAGTTCAATATTTTAGATTATTTTTAATTGATAGTGAACAAGGATTTTTTGATTGCTTTGTACACTTATATTAATAATAACTCGAACTCGTTACTGGATTAACGATCGACGCTGTTTAAGAGCAATATTTTGATTGACTCAAATCTCCATTGAATAAAAAAAAATCTTGTCATCCAGCAACTGATTCATAATGTTTTTTCAATAATAAATGATTAAATCTACATTAGTCATAAGTCGCCAGCTTGAAGCACTGGTTAGAGCGATTGGTCTAGTGAAGCGAAGTTGGGATTTAGAGCTTACGAGTTAACGACGCAGGTTCGAATCCACTGCGGGGCACGGAGACGTGGTTCTTCGGATTAGACCGCATAAACTGAGGTCCTGTTTTGCAGAATGTGCTAGCACGAGAAAGATCCCTCATTGCTCGATGGTCCTGAGTGCCGAGTATAGGACAAAATTTGCAGCCCTCCCCGGCAAGTGGTGGCCTCTCCATAACAGTGAAACAATTCATGAGTGGAGGGGAAAACATCATGAGAAAAAAATATCTAGCATGCACCAATATCCCAAAATTTGTTCATGCAAGTAGGTAATTCTTGAGCGTTTGATGTCATAATGAAACTAAATAATAAATGAACCAATCAAACAATCTGCAAAAAATAGAGCTTGAATAACAAATTAAACGAACAGGCGTGTGAAGTTTTTAAAATTAGATGTATCAATCTATCTGCATATTACATAATGAAAGTTAAACAACCCAGGGGCCAATACGAGGAGTCCACAACATTCATCATTTGATTCTGAGAAGTGGCTCGATAACCAGCCGCAAGAGACGAAATATGGTTCTCGTTACCGAACACAATAAAATATTTATCATTTTCCATACCTCCCTTGTGTATTTTCCCTCATTGATTTAAAAATATATTTTGTGAAGCGTTATATATCTTGGGAATTGAAGCAATTTTTACAGAATTACGCACGCTGCTTCGGCGTTGACATCTGTTTGTGCGGCAGTTCATAAATAAATAATCGACCGTGCACCAATACACCACTGCCTGATTATATAATTAAAGCATGGCGAGTCTTGATGGAATACCAAATAACTCGTTAAACCTAACTAATGAAAAACTGCACAGATTAAGAATAATTTAGAGAACACTTTAAAATACTGAATTTTATATTACATGTGTAATATTGTCATGTTGTAACTTCTGAATGTGTTCAATTAATCATGTTTAAAATTTTGCATTTACCTCCAATAGAACATTCAAAATTTACAACATGATAATATTATTTAGTCTAAAGAAGACGACATTTTTAAAAATATTCAAAATAAGCAAAGATTCTACGATGTGACCAACGAAATTTAATTAAAGATAGAGTAATCTGAATTAGTTTCAATCATATTTTATTTGAAATTTACAAGCACAAAGGGCATCTTAGATCATGTAATATATTATCTCTTTGAAATATCTGTTAGATATAGTGAAGCGTTAAGACACAGAACTGTTGGTGCCCCCCAAAAATCAATTCCAATGTAAACTGCATAAGGTAATTGGGGCATGGGGGATTCTTTATATGCCAAAAATGAGATTCGTTCGGAGGCTGGAAAGAAGCAATGGATATTACTGACAGTCAATAGACTTGATATAATTATTAATCGACAACCCCTTAGCAAACCCCGAAGTGTCATTTAGACGTACATTTTTTCAGCAGCAAATGAAATATCCGCTGTACAAATGCTTTATAGGGTTTTCCCTCGGCGAGTAATTTTTGTGTATGCCAGGGAGACATAGAGGTCTACAATCCATGTGCTAGTCATAAAAAGGAAGTTTTTGTCTGAAAGGAGTATTTATTTTCTTGATCAACATTATAAGTAAATTTAAAGGGAAAAGAACTGCTCTTTTCCCCTCTGTTAACGGGGAGAATAACAACTATCTGGTATCCCACAAAAAAGTTTACAGTCCTTATCTATGGAAATGTTTTCGTGATAAAGAAGAAAGGTTTATAGCAAGAGAAATCGATTTTGAGATAAAAACATTTGCTATACCTTCAAAAGATGAAAACTTAAACGCCCCCAACTTTGATCAAGTTTCGAGAAAGAGCATCGTGCGAAAAAAAAATTAATTACTTCCTACCCGTCCGACCACACATAAATTTTAGTTTTTTTTTAATTTTCAATATTACATGTATTAGAATAAAAAAATGTGATGAGTGTATTGAAATACCTACAAAGAATAACGATAGCAACTTTGGCCATACAAAGAATATATATCTCGATTTAGTCGATTAAATAAAAATCTTGCTGTAAAAATATTTAAATTAAATAAGGTAAAGACAAAATCAGGTAGACATTATTTATACATGCGATTTCTTGTGAAACAGTCATTAATGTAACCCGACTGCATTGACACATTATATAGTCTATATATATTAATGGAAAAAAGTTTGCTCTTTGGTAGAAACGTTTTATCAGTAAACAATAGCTCACATAGCATACAGCAACCAGTAAGGAAATATTGCTTTACAATTACTCCTAAGGGAGACTTGATGTAAACTTTCATTTATCTGAAATATTTTGCCAGACTAAGAAACCGAGTAATTTAAGTCTGGAAATTCAACCTTAACCTTGAAAGGTGTATGTCTTTCAAGAATCTTTATTTGAATTGATAAAAATGTGTTCTTATACGACATACATCATTTAAAAGTATGTTTCTAATAATCCGCGTTGCTCTTATTTGACTTTTTCAAAGCAAATACATTTTCAATTCACAGAGTGCAAATTGACTTAATCAAAAAATTTGCAATTGTTTCACAGTTTGAATTTCAAATTAAATATTTATAAATGCAAATCAAGTTATCAAAGTCAATTTCAAAAGTAAACAAAGTAGCGGACGTCCTAGACGAACGTTACCTATGCCAGGTAAACTGAGATGACCTCAGCTGCCTCCTTTTTACCTGTTTTTCCCTGGATTGACCACAATAACGGGGGGAACCTCCGCCAAACTGCATTCTGTCGTTCCGTACTGTGTACTCATTATCTTATATCCCCTCACAGGTTAAATTCCCCCATACTGCACAAACATATACACCGAGAAATACACCTGTCGAATTTTTAAAAGGTCCCAGACATGTTTTAAATTTTTAGACAAGTTTGACTAAGCGTCCTCAACGACATTGTAAAGCCACTGACATATGCACTGGTTTACACGACAAAATATTCAACCACCAATCACATTGCAATTAATGAAATTGACAACGTTACTACCGACATTATGTACATATCCAACCATGCATTTGCATTTCATTTTTTTTTTAAATCCTCTATTTGCTTTTTTTAAAAGCTCGTTATCACAGGCATTTGTGTAATTGATTTTCAAGCTTTCACTTTATACTTCCTATATATATACCGAAGTACCAAACTGATCGAACAAACATGTGCTTGCCTCGCTGTTTTATTTACATACAGAGTTGTGCTGCGTATGCTAAGTATAAATATCCGAAAAAGTTAAATCGCCTATTCTACTTATAGCTGTATGTTTTATTATGTATCGAAATGTGTGTGTGTTTCTCACCTTTCGGAGTCCCTGGAATTCCTGCTCATCTCTTGCTGTTAATCCTCTATTATCCTAGAAGTGAAGGAGATAATTTTTCTCACATGAAGGCAATACACACCAAAAGTCACCTGAAACACCTGTATAATAATATCGTCACGACCACTGTGGACATCCGGGTCACTGAGGCGTGACGTAATCTCCCTGTACCCCTATGTTATCAGTCAAAACACAACTCTGTCATTGGATCGGGTTATGGCCAGCTAATCATTTAAAATGCTATCTAAAGAGAGATTTCAACACAAATAAAAAAGATTTATAATCTACAAACATAAAGTGTTTACGATAAAATGCCGATTGTGAGCGGATTAATTTTAGTCGTTCCAAACTGTGTGCGGAGAGCATTAAAGGGACATTTTCTGAATCAGACAGTAATGAAAATAAAGTGCAAAGGAATTTTTTGCAGTTTTCATGACGACGCCTTGATATTATACACGTTTATTGATTCTGGATGCTGTCATAGTGATTTCCTGCTTAATGTCATGTCTTTCCATGTTTTATTGTTTCAGGCTAAATGATGCAGAAAGTCTTTATTAACTCATATCTGCATATCTAATATTTTCTCTGTCTTTTCAAGGCGAGAGCGAGTATTCATTATCGAATGGATGTACACATGTAATACCCGTGAAATTATTTATTATCAGACTCTGTATTTCATAAGTAAATACAGCAAATCACAAACACTGATAAAAACAGTTACACTTACATCTATCTTAAATTTATTTACGATCATTGAAGCAGAATGTATTATCTTAAAGTTTTAGAATTGGTTTGAGTGCATTCAGTAAGAAGCGTTTTTGTTAATATTTCGGAATTTTTATTCTTTGACCAGTTGGGTGTTGAAAAAAGTTTTCTAACAAAAAGCTGGTCACCTGTGCTCATCTCATTAGTATAGGAGAAATATATTGAAAAACAGTATTCAAACTCAAAAGTCCATTAAACAAGCAGAGCAAGCAAAGACCTCCTTAACATTTAGAGGTGGGATCAAGTGCCATGGAGGAGTGAGCATACCCTGCCGACCGGTCACACTCGCCGTGTACTCCTTGTCATGATCGGAAAAATCTGTCGTCAATTCAGTGTGTAAATAATGGTTGAACAATAATTATGAAAAACGTCTATCAGCATTTGACTCGATGATAAATTGTATTTGCTGACAAGGTCATTGTATCGGTCATAGAACTTACGAAATGATGACTGTAAACAAGATGCTGACATTCTTGTTTCACCAACTTGTTTGTCAATAATTTACCTCGTTTTAGAATTTGTATACATGCAGGGCATTTTCTTGTATATCGAATTAACTGAGAGATATAAACACTGCATGCAGTGATGAAGGTATATTGCTGCATAAGTAAGGTAACTTCACGATTGAAAAGTTAAAGTCATCACGTTTATCATAGAGCTTGGTTGTTAAATATCATTAACGTAAAATATCCAAATATGATACAGATGTGACAGACTCTGTAGTTTCTGTTATCTAAAGCTCACCGGGACATATCGTATCTACATAAGAATGGAAATAACCATTGTTAATCAACAATACATATGTATGTTGAATCTATCTCTTAATGTCAAGTTGAAGGCCACAGAACCACTCAGCTCTCCGCCTTCAATACAACACATACAATGTTCATTCTCACGGAAAACTCAGTGCTGCCCTTTCCACTGTTCTTCTCTTTTCTTCCATATCCACATGGATGCCACATATGCCTCTCTGCCCAGACGTTCAATGAGCCACCGTCTCTCAATTCCTGTTACACCGACAATCCGAAAAGCCCTCCAGTTAGATTGCCCTATAAAATCACAGCATCCAACTTCCACTGGGAGACACCACAATCTCCAGCCCTGTTGTTCACAATGTGCCACCAGATCCTGGTACTTATTCATTTTCCATTCATGGGCAATTCTGTCCTCCCACAGCACTGTATGTTCCAGCATAATAAAAAGCCGGGCTACGGTAGACCAAACAATTTCTGATCTCTGATTGGTAGATGCTATTTCCTGTGGAAACTGTATTCGGCTTTTGAGATCCGCTTGCATTTCCCAGTCACTGGCGGTCCCCAAAATTCCACCTTCTTCCACTCCCCCAGCACGACTCTGTTCACCAGCCTTTATAAAAATTACACACTTCAAGCCTTCCTTGGTCTTCCGAGGCTTCTTCCTTGCTTTCTCCAGCACATCTGCAATAACAGATAAAACTTTGCCATGCCTCCATGTGTATCTTCCATCTGTTAAAGCTACTGAACACGAAGACAGGATATGTTCCAGGTTGGCTTGTCTACCAGAAAGATTGCAATTTAGATCGTCCCTCATGCCCCACATTGACAGATTGGTTTGGGTTGGCAACACATCATAAACTGACTTAAGCTGAAACTGCAGTCTCTGGGGCTCTGTTATCCAGATCTCGTTCCAAGATAACTTCTTCTGTCGGGCACCTTCCTAGTTAAGCCTTCATACCAACTGCCTTCACCATTCTTGTGTGCTCTTCCATTTTTCGCACTTCTTTCTGCACCAGTTGCCTCTACTCCGCTTCCGACGATGTACCCCATTTTGTCGATGGTATCATTTCTTATTCCCTCCCCACCTAATGCCACACTTCACTCAATATCGGCTTTTCTCAGGCGTGACTCTACCTCTTGTACTGTATTCTTCGCAGACCACTTTCTGCAAGTCTTGATGTTCACTCTTGCCTCCCGTACCTTGGAATCACTACTCACGTAATCGCGTAACATCAGATACTACCTCACCTTGGTGACCTTAAATTCCCCAACGATTGACGTCAGTGGTAGTTGCAGCGTTGTTCATGTGCTGTATAAACCAATGCTGCAAAAGCTTCTGGAAACCGCCAGCCATCTTCTAAAGTACCCGCTGATTTGTGGAAGTACGCCGTACTGGTTAATCCATGCCTTGTATTTTCCTGGTAAGGCACTTTTGTCTATGGTGTTCATCCACTTCTCAAGTTGATAACTGGTGTCGCAAACATTCTGTTTATCACTAAGTGAATAACCAAAAAACTTTCCCAGGCACTTGATTGCTTCTTCTGAGACTGATGGGATAATCTCATCTCCAACCCTAAACTTCTTTTCTGTGATTTCCCCCCTTGAAAATACAAAGCTCGTAAACTTCGTTAGTTAGATTTTCATATGAGCCAAATGTCAGATGATATCCTCTATCTCCTTCAATGTCCATTTTGCCTCTATGATGGTCTTTGTGTTTGTTGTTATATCGTCCATGAACGCTCGGAAAGGGGACTATTTCATTCTCGCCTTCATCCATGGACCTCTGTTCATCTTCTCCACTAAATTTACCGTCAAATTCATGACTGCGGAGTACAGAATTACTGATATTGTACTGCCTGTGACAATCCTAACTTCTAGGCGCTACCACGATGTTGTGAAGTCCTGAGTAGTGAATCGTAATTGAAGCCTGTCAAAGTAACTCCTAAGTAGCGTCCGTATCCTGTCTGGTATATGGTAGCACTGTAGGGTAAGGTGGACTAACCTATGAAGCATGGAACTCCATAATCATTGGCTAGATCCAACCATATGACTGCATGTTCTCCTTTCATCTTTTTAGCTTCCCATACAATCTCTGTTAGAACACTTGTATGCTCTTCACAACCCGAGACTCCTGGCACTCCTAATTTCTGCACAGCTATGTCTATGTACTTGTTGGACAGCATACCGATATATGTTGTCATCTTCTTGGCCAAAATGGCCAGGAAAACTTTCCTTACGATGTTCAACAGGGAAATAGTACGGAACTGCTTAAGTGACTTTGAGTTTTCCTCCTTTGCAATGGAGCATCCCTCAGCTGCTTGGTATTACATGTAGCTGTCAGCTAACTGCTCCCTCCTCCACATAACTCTCAGGTGTTTCCATAGACGTAGAGTTAACCGGTTATAGTTCTTGTAGACTTTGTATGGGATTCCGTTTGGTCATGGTAATGAAGCTGCTCTAGCCTTCCTGATGACATCTTTGACTTCTCGCAGTTTTAGTTCTGTTTCATCAATCAAATGATCTGGCTTGCCGGGCTGCATCAGCTTCTCAAACTCTCTTAGATCTTCGTCTCTCTTTGAGTCTCTGTGCATATCCTTCAAATACTGGTCGACTTCCTCTCTTCCCGCTGTTAGCTTCCCTGATCCTTTGCTGCGTAAATATCTTGATTTAAATTTGAATGGGTTGGCTGAAAATCGTGCTTTTGCTCTTGCGCGCTCCTTCTCTCTCCTCTTGCTTCTTTCTGCCCTTCTCAAAATCTTTAACTTCTCTCTTATGTAAGTTCATTAATTGAGCCAAAGCAAGTCGTCCCCCCTCCTTTAATGTTCTTAATCGTCTTGCCAGCTGACACACTTCTCGCCTCAGATTGGTCATCTCTATTTGTCTTATGTTCTTTTTCACTACTCCTGTTGATGCTGTAACTAGACATAGATAAACACATCCGTTTGGTACAAATACTTATCTAAAACTAACTCAGTTTAATAAACACAATACAAAGTACCCAATGATGAAATCACTCTTATGACGTCATCACAATCGTGACTTCATAACCCAGGACTATACACTGCACATTACATGACATAAGTTAATTGTTATAGTATTTATAACAGATGTCTTTCCTCCTTTCCAAATCTCTCCAATCCTACGTTGTACAGTATCGTTGCCCCTGGATTCAATCTTCTTGTCTATTCCTCCTGTCAGTGATGCTTTAAGGATTGTATCTACATCATTGACAAACCTCTCCCATTCTCCCTTATTTCTGCTGGCTGGCCACTTAATCTTTGCTTTCCTCTCTGATTCAATAGCTGCCTCTTTGACTCACGTGTCTGCTGTTCTAGTGTTACCCCTTCTCCTTGGCTGTCCCCTCGTTGACTGGTGCTTGGACGCTGTGGTCGCTGTGGTTAGATTCCTGAACCACCTCCTCCTCCGTCTCAACAGGTTGCCCTGTATGTGCATTGCGTCAGTCGCTGAATAGGAGCCCATTCCATCCTTCCCATGTGTATTTTCAGTCCACGCTCATTCATTAAGGTCTTTCCACAACTACATGTTCTCAAAATCAAACTCTCTGTCCTTGGTCGGTCCGGTGTTGTTTTCGTTACATCCCCATTCGTTACATAAACAGGTCGCTCATCCTCCTCCGTTCTCGCACGAGCCCGGGGGTATCTTTCTATGTGTCTTTCTATAGCGGATTCTAAAAGGTTCTTCATCGCCGAAGATTTGCCTTGGCCCGTTTAATCTCCACAACCTTAGTTAATCAGAAACTCAAGCATCCTTTTGATGTCAACTTCATAGTAGTTGCGTTTACAATCAGAATGTTTTTTAACAAAATGATTTTGCAAATGACTAATGACAAGGTAGTAAATTTACGAGTTCCAATTTCATCGAAAAAGGAGTAAATTTCAAGCATTGATCTTTAAAAGCTGAATGATGTCAAATAGATGTACAAGGATTTTCATTTTCCTCATGTGAGATTGTTGAAAAGTGTGGGATGGGTTAATAGAGAAAAAGATTGTCTTCGAAATTTGGTTTCAAGTACTTTTCTTATATTTTGCCCATATCAATATGAATTTTTTTCTTCAGAGTGATAATTTGGGTGCCAAAACAACTTTTAAAAGAAAATATGCGGGTTTCATAGACTTTTGTATGCAGCAAGTAGGTCATGCATATAAGATATAAATAATACTGAATTCTAGATGAAGTTTTGACTTGGTTTGCCCTCACTTTGAGAAAATTAAGAACCATAAAACCCTATTTTTTAAAAGAATGTATTTTGAATCTTGTTATTTATACAGGTAAATGACTTTATTACAAAATAGTTAATACATGAAAATAGAAATTCTAAAACCTATTGAATATTATGACACAACCACCCATATTCCAAAAGATGTGTTGGCTAGATACTGCAGAATATGTAACTAAAGGAGAACTTGCGAAAAAACTCCACTTTTTAACCCTTCGAAATTCCCAAATCTTATTGCACAATTACAGTGCACTCACAATCATATTCCAAATTATGAATCGGCTTCTGCTTAAAATGTACGAAGGGTACTCGAACCCGTATTTTTGAAAGGAAAGAAAAACATTTTCGACACTTAGTTGGACTCAGGTGAAAATCAATATTCGGTACGTCACCAAACATCTACAAGATGTACTCATTATCAAGTAATTTCTCTTTATAACTTACCAGTGAAATTATAGGTTGAGTCATCGACCATTAATAAGTCTTCAGGATGAAAACAAAATACAAAAAAACTTATGAATATGAATTGTTTACAAAGTAAAATATAACAAATTCTTTAGCTCTCTGGAAACTTCAGATTGGGTCTTACAATTAACATCGGTCATATAACAACCAAGTGGTCACCAGAGGACTGTTCAACAGAGCGAACGTTCGCGACCCCTCGCCAAAACTCCTTATACCTCCAATAAAAATGTTTGCAAGCGTTCTGTCTTTTGAACAGGCCTCTAGATGGGTTCAAAATATTGAAATCATTTTGCTACCTACATGAAATCACCAATCATATTTCAAAAGATGACGTGACTATTGATGAATTTAGAAAATACTGACCGACCGACAGATAGACGAACCGGAATAACAAACATTTTACTCAACTTGCATTAAAAAGTGAAGATATAAAGATGTATTTTGTTGTGAAATGTATTATTTTTATTCTCAACTCTAAGGAAAATTCTCTCTACCGTCTTGGTTAAAAAACAATGTTTAAAAAAATTCTTATTCACTTTTTGATATAATTACAGACTTCATGATAAAGTAGACTCTTATCACCGTAATTTCTGGAAATTGTTTTCATTGTTTTATTCCGTTTGTTTGTTACACTTGCATCTTAAATTTATTTTCATTTAAGCAGCTGTAGCTCTGCAACGCATCTTTTGGAATTGGATTCAGTAATTGTTTATTAAGGTTTCGGAATTTTTTCTCTTTGACCAGTTGGGGGTTAACAAAGTTTTCTTACCTGAGCTCCTCTCATATTTTAAGGAGTAAGTTAGTACTAGCATTCATCTTTGAAATATGAATGATGTCGTCAAATAGATGTAAAGAAGTTTTTTTTTTCATTTTGCCTCATGTGAGCTTATTGAAAAGGGGGGATGGGTTAGAAGAGAAAGCGTTTGCCTTCGAAACCTGGATCCAAGTATATGTACTCGTCGAATATCTTTTTAATTATTTTTCTTCTTATTTACATTTATTTTCTTACCATAACTGCACAGTCTTAAAGTTTTTGTTAATTTATCATTACCACAATTTCTGAAATTTGGATAATTGTTTTATTCTGGTCCGTTTCTCTGTCACACAAAGTCTTTCTCATACATTTAAGCAGTAACTATGCAACTGATTTGTTTGAATTGGTCTGATGGTATTCATACCCGGTATGTTTATGAATGTAAGATGTTTATTAAGGTTTCGGAATTTTCTTCATTGTCTAATTGGGTATTTAAAACGCGTTTTTACCAAAGAATGGTTTTATGCATGAGCTTTTCTCATATTATAGCGATGACGTGCAATTAAATTGTCCTTTGGAATATGGGTAATATGGTTGGTAAACTGTCATATAGATGTACAACGGGTTACAGTGAATGTTACAGTTACACTAAGATATTAACAGTAGTGAAGGAGAAACTTCAAGAGTACTGTGCAACAATATAATTATTCAAAATGTGGTTAAATCAGATGTGGATACTTGAAAATTCCCCATTACTTTTGGACAATTTGAAAGATTTATCCAAAATCAACAACTTAAAAAATTAGGACTTTTTAACTTTATACACAATTATTCCCCTTTATAAATCAAAGTCCAGGCTTTTTGATATCATTAACAACTGCCTTTTTAATAAAAATGGAACTCGTAAATTTACTTACCTTGTCATTGGTCATTTGCAAAATTATTTTTTTAGTAACATTATGACTGTAAACACAATTACCATGAAGTTGACATCAAAAGATGCTTGGGTTTCTGATTGACAATATGTTTTTTGTAGACTAGGTCCTCCAACAATCTATTGGAATTCCCATGGGATCCAATTGCGTCCCTTATAAGCAGATCAAGTCATCACTTTTATCATAGAGTTTGGTTGATAGATTACCATAACATTAACGTCTTATTCAAGTAAAATATCCAAATATGAAACAGGTGTGTCAGACTCTGTGGTATCTTTTATCTCAAGCTCACCAGGATATATCACATCGACGTAATAATGGATATTGCCGTTGTTAATTGACAATACATCGTGGATACATCTAAATGTAGATTTTTAATCTTTGTTATGTACAAATAACAATACAAATAATAGGCACTTCATCTATTAAATTCTTAATTTTTCTGCTTTGTAAAAATACATTTTAAATTTGAAATACAATATTAGTTAAAAAGTTTTTTGAAATAATATGAGTACAATCTTTCGATTTGGAGGCAAAAAACCAGTGGTACAACCCTTACGTCAGAAAAGCTGCCGTTCACAAACCAAGAACGAACAGTTCCGGGCCAAACAAAACGGAAGTAAACCATTTTAAAACATTTTTATGTATAAAAAAGTAATTTTTAACCTGAATCCGAAAGAGGTTTGCTTTGTTCCTCAGAGATTAGTTCATCTCCATTTGGGAGGTTATTTTTAAAAACAAATACGTTTTTTTTTATTTACGTATCGGCATCCTCATCCAATAATTAAAGGCTTTCTTTACTGGGGAAGATCTATGAGATATCGGGATTGAAAATGGATGTCGAACAGATAAGCCCTTTCCTGCTGGGAAATTGTATTGCTAAAAACTTCATCAAAATTCACGATCCAAAAGACCAGGGAGTCAGATAAATAGTAACTATACTTTAACGTAAGCGACATTTTGGCCTCATGTGACACGAGAATTGATGCTTCTTGCACGCAACGTCAATAATGGTTTGGTGTAAAGCTTAATGCGATCATCCCAAACTGATTCTGTTTTGATATACCTTCACTAAAAACAGATTAATTGATTTAAGCTTTATGAGATAATGTTGTCGAACCGTTTCCGTTTTAATGGAATTCAATTTGATGTCATTGATCATGTTTTTTATACTATAATTATTTCATGATTCTTCAAAGACTCTATTTAGTCTCAAGGTTTTTCGGTAGAACTTAAAACAGTGCATATTATCTTTGTTAGAAAAGATAATCTATAGAATTACCTTTGTTTCTAGTTTTGAAAGCATAGTTTGAAGTTGTTTGCATGTTTTATTTGAATTATATAATATTAAACAATCATACCTGTTTTTGAGATAGTACAAAGCTTTATATCACAATAGGAGACTAATATTTACCAAGCTCAAAGGATAAGATAATTTTTTTACTTTAGGATAGTTAGATCAACATATAAAAGCAATCGTTGTTTGATAACAATCATTAAACATGATCCAGTGATTAAAAGTTAAAAATCCGCCATTTTTCTTGCTGAAGTCTACCCCAACGAAACACAGTAAAAGACTCCGTTCAGTAGTGGAAGACAAAATTATATCAATACTTTTTTAGAAATATTACGTCTAATTTTTTTTATCGTCACAATATACACTGTATATTTATTTGGAAGGTCAGGCGGATGACACATGATGACCCAAGTTACATGTTTCATATCTTTCTACTGAATGTTCCGCGGTTTATCCAAGAAGATTCAATGCTTTATTAAAAGTTAAAATACAATGACAATACAAAGTCATGAAAATGTAAAAAAAAAAAAGGGAAATTCATAACATTCCCGCCGGAAAAAGGATTCCATGATTGACTAAGATGATGAGATCCGATGGACTTTCTCAAATCAACAACGACTTACGTTGACTGTATATTCAATGTAGAAACTTTATTTCAAAACGATATTCTAATATGAATAATAGGAAAGGACTGTCTCTCTGAATAATATAAACCAAGCAATTATTCCATAACTATCTATGATCATGAGATGTATATCAGATTTAGATTATGTATTTCTTAAAAGGTGACATATAGGTCCAACGGGCCGGGTGTTTGTATTCTGATGATATTACTGTATGTTTATCCATGTTGTTTAACACATGTCACTATAATAAATAAACACTACTATTGTCAATTAGAGACCCAAGCATATTTTTTATGTCAACTTCAGAGTACCTGTGTGTACAAACAGAATGTTTTTTTAACAAAATAATTTTGCAAATGACCAATGACAAGGTAAGTTAATTTACAACTTCCATTTTTGTTGAAAAAAGCAGCTGTCAATGATATCAAAAAGCCTGGACTTTAATTTATCATGGGGAATGGTTATGTATAAAGTTGAAAAGTCGTAAGTTTTTAAGCTGTTGATTTTGGTTAAACCTTGTGATTTCAAATTGTCCAAAAGTACCATGGAGTTTTTAAATAGCCACATCTGATTAACACCACTTCTTGAATATATTGTTGCACAATACTCTTGAAGTTTCTTCTTCACTTCTTTTAATATCTCAGTAAGGAGTAAGGGAAGAGGCTTAGCTAAAAAAATATTGGAGCCCGCTATTTGTTTTTTTGTAAGGATTCTTATGAAGTTTTGGAATCCAGTATAGATATGATAGTTCAAATTCATTTTGGTTGTTTGGGATCTTAAAAATATTCAGAACTAACATATAATTTTGAAGAATTTCTTCTTTAGAAAGGGAACTATGAGTATAAAATGGATTACCACAAGAAGAATTAAATCCAAGTTCTTCTAAAATACATGGTACAATTTATATACTAGTAATGAGCCTTACAAACGGAGACAATGTTGTTACCTGCTTTGTCATTTCTGAATTGTTGAATACAGAAGGATAGATGGTTTTCATATTGCTCCTCAACCTTAAGGTTTTAATACTTGATCGTAACATAGATCAGACATTTAATCTAACAATGTGTCAATGTCTTGAAACAATAGCAACATGGACTGTGAATATCCAAACGAAAACACGGACATGTTTAATTTAGTGCAACATATTGCAACTCATTACCCTTTGAAATAGTCTTGTGGCTAGGCTTTTAGATATACAATCAAGTCTCTATCTGTCTCATTGCCTCAAATCTTTTCTAAAAAGGAAATAAAGAGAGCCAGCAAATTTGGTCATGGTTTAACACTTATTCCGAAAATAAAATGAAAGTACGTAGAGTACTAGTAATATGTAATATACTCTTCATAATGGAGAGCATGCGCACGTCTACTTTGATGATATTGGAAGGATATTTTTCTTTTGTAGGAAGATCAACTTTTCCAATTGTGAGCTTTTCTATCGTAATATGGTTAGGGTTAACTCAGAGTCCATACAATTCATATGTAATTACTGCTTTTTTGCGCTTCTTTCTCAACAATTCATCTTGTTTGTATCGATTTTTTTCGGATTAGAAAAATTACTGACAGCTGACGCTCTCCTCTTTTTTATATCTCCGGTATTCTTACGAAACATAAACATAAAAAAACGTAATTAATTAAAAATTATGAAGTACACTGCAGCTAAAGCTCATGGACATGATTGAGATGAAGACCATCACTCTGATGAATCTGACAAGGTTATATCAAAATATTTGAAATAAACATTGGTAGATATTGTTTGTAGAGCACACACATTAAAAATAAAGTTATTAATTTTTCAAGGAAATAAAACCGATGTCCAGGATCACGGAAATCGTTAGCATGACAAAGAAGAATCACCGCAAAAGGCCGAGTAGAGGGCTAAATATGAAGCCCTTCACCGGTGGATGGTGGCCTGTATATTTTAAAGAAAACATTCTTGAACAACATAAAAAAAGCAAGGTATTAGAGAACGTATAAGTGAAGGGAACCTAGCAATTATAGTTACATTTAGAAGCCATAAAAAGTATGAAAACTATACCCAGTAATGAGAAAAACATGTTAATTTAACAAGTAGGAAGGATGTGAACCATGAATTATGTACGACTATGGCTTTACTGTTTCAATTGCTTATAATTACTCACGAGTACATACCATCAGCTGAAACTATCGATTTAAGGAACTGATTTACCTACAAAATGCTAAGCACAATATCATATCTGAATCAATGGGTTTCTTTCTTTTGTATGTTTATTATTATAAGTGATATCTTTATTTTTGGCTGATTCATGTCTATTTACAAATCTATTTTACTTGAGTAGTCTGGTTTTTGTGCCTTTGTTTGTAAAAACATAGAAAAGAGAAACTCTTGACTTTTACCATGTATAATTTACTCTGATGTCAGTTTACTAGCTTGCCATTGCGAGAAAATCCAGCACTGTAAGAATAATCTGAATATACAACTAAACTAACAATATATATATTCTAAAAATATAGTTATTGAATTTCAGAAGAAGAAATCGATAAAGACTAAAGCTAATGTAATATATGAGATCATTTTGTATAAATAATAGCTCGTCTCCTGATATGTCTGTTAACACCTATTTCTTGGCTGTCACGGGATCCAACCCAGAGAAGATGATTTTCGTCGTCATAGCTCAAGCTCCATGGTTCTCTTATCCCTTGATTTCCTGTCAGTAACAAACAAAGAAGTATCCATCCTTGTTAATCAATTGAACAGTGTGGGTATGCAGATCACACACCAGAATGTTTGACAACACACCCGTACAGATTCCACATGGTTCGAGCCTGGATCCAGGGAATCCTTTGTAAGAGAAGCGATGCCGCCCTTCACGATCTGTTACCACAACTGCATAAAGCCAGTTAGACACTATAACATCTCCATTTCCATTTTCTACGATAAAGTTAGGTTCACTATATAAATTTTGACCAAAATTGTTGTGTTGGATGGTCTGGACCTGGTTTCCAACACTGTTATACCTGACTACTTTGGCTGCAGTGTACCTGTGTTTATTTTTATCAAAGCTTCTCATTCCGACAAGAAGCTCTGCAGTTGTGGGACAGCTATAAATACAAAGTGGTCTCCAAGGTTCCATTTTCTCTATTAAAGTAGATGCTGTATATTGTTTTGAAAGTTTATTGATGATATAATCTTTGTCAATATAAATGAGATTACCATCACTGGAACTAGTGTGTCCTCCAACACTAGGAATACCTGTCAGAGTGTTTAGGACCTGACCTGCGATGTCTACCAAGACGAGATCTTCTCCATCGCTAACGCAGAATCGGTCTGACGTCACAAGGGATATATGGCGAACACGATAAACACTCGGTACGTTAAAACTATTATTGAACAAAGGTTTTGGACATCCTTTCCAGCAAATCATCCTTTCCTATTTGTCTTTGTCTTGTCTCTATGATTTGAATTTCTAACATCTTTACAGCATCGTTCATGGTTATTGTCCTTTCTAAAGAAACTTTGAATGTTTTGGAAATGCCCTTCATGTTTTCTCTGTTGTAAACAACAAAAACAAACAGGGCGTTTACATGATAAACACCACTTGTCACAGGTGATGTTAGGATGTATTTCACATGTTTCTTCTTTTTCAATTGAATTTTGTGTAATCACAACCTCATGAGATTTAGTATCCAAGTCCATAACATGCTCCTCCTTACATTGGACGCAAAGTCCACATTCACACGTATTGCAGTAATATTTCTTATCCTTATGAGTGCAGTTTGTCAATTTGATTATAATACCGTGATATTTAGTATAATCGTCTTGGTCATGCTTCCCCTTACATTGTATGCAAAGGTAGCTTTCACACGCAGTGCAGCGAAAACGTTTGTTTTCATGTCTACAAATGACTTTTTCACGTATGATGTCATGATATTTCGTTTCCAGATCTGCAATATGCAACTCTTCACATTGGGCGCAAAGACCGCACTCACACGTATTGCAGAAATACTCCTTTTCTTCATCGGAACACCTTTTGCATACAACAACATGACATTGTGTGTTCAGGTTTTTGAGATGTCTCTCTTTACATTTGAAGCAGAGGTTACGATTGCATGTTCTACATTGATACTTTCGGTTTTCATGGTAACACTTTAAATTCCACTGCACATTTGTCGAGCAGTTTCCCATGGCGTTTATTCTGAAATGGGCATAAAAATAGTTGTAGCTTTTTTTTTTAATTCATCATGTTGATTTTATATTTTATTTTTCATTAACACATTTAAGAGAGAGAGAGAGAGAGAATAATTTATTATTACTATAATTATTATTATCATTTTTACATTTTTTGATTTCTTATTAAAATGAAATTGAAATAAAGCCAGCACAAAGCTTATAACATAATTTTTCTATTTAAATATTTTACAGAACATAGATGATAAAGATCAAACAACCACTTAATAGAAGGACAAACAAGAAAACTTCTGCTTTTTCCATTTATGCAGGAATATTTCGCAATCATCACCTATATACGTTGTTAACGTCAATTAATGCTACTTATACATGTAGATAATATGAGTACAATCTATTTTCAAACCAAAGCAGGCTACTAACAATAAGTTGAAGTTTTAGAGATTTCATTCTTGTTTAAATAAAGCATCTCGTGAATTCCATTATATTATTATAACTGGCCAAAATAAACTATCCTTTGATCGTATGTATCGCTGATTTGTTTCTTTGGAGTCATGTATTGGCTGAAATGTTTCATAGAAATTGTTAGGCCTTCCTTAACTTAAATAACCTATTAAAAAAGAATGTAAATTAAAAGTCTCTACCAAGTCAGTAAACAAAATGCAGTAGTTGTGTTACGTACAGTTTAATATATTTTTTTCCGTGACTCTCATTTTACAGCTTTCGGCCTTCAGCACAGATTGATGTAATTCATGTATTTTCTCAGAATGAACCAATACACGGCGTTTGCCAGTAGATATTAATCTTTGTTATCGTTATCGTGCGACCTCCCTAAATGTTAGACATCCGAGACAAAGGCTGATACTCTCTCCTTATTTACCCAGGTTATCAGTAAAAGCAGCACACCCGGTTTATTCAATGCCTGACCCGATGTGATAACCACTGGTTATCTTATTTACAGATTATTTCAAATTGTGATTTGGTATTACTTTTATAATATATATGGCATTCCAGTTGTTTCTTTTTTAACTTTACTTTCAAGAGGAAGAAACTTATCACACCCATATAAGAAATTAAATTTGTTAGCATTTCGTAAAAATGTTGCATTGTGTTGAGCATTTACATTATCACAATTAGTCCGCGCGACAGAGGCTTTAAAGAAATTATGAAAATAATATCTTGTAGAACATTGAATCTTACAGAAGCCCATTGAGGCCAGTTCAGAGAAAGAAATATTTTTTATTGCGTTTAAACGCAATAATTATTACGATTAAACGCAATAAAAATATTTCTTTCTCTGAACTTAGCATCTAAATTATCCTTGTTCTTCACTAAATAAAACAAGTTAGACACAGATCAAACACGAAATTCTTAAACATCAGATGTGGGATCAGGTGACAAAGGGGGAATGAGCATTCCTTGTCGACTGGTCACACTCACCGTGTACTCCTTGTCATGAAAGGGAAAACACGGAAAATCCTTCGACACTTCAGCGTGTAAATAACGGACTAACAATTAGTATGGAAAATGTCAGTCAATATTTAACTTAATGATAGATAAAATCTTGCTTTTGCTGACAAGGTCATTGTATCGAGCATAGAACTTACAAAATGATGACTTTAAAGGGGACTGCTGAGATTCTTGTCTTATCATTTTATTTGTCATTATCTTACTAACCTTGTTTTAGAAATTATTCATGATAAAGCGTAGATCATGCTATTGCTAAGTGATAAAGGTATATTGCTGCATAAGTAAGGGAAGGTGACGATTGAAAAGTTAAACTTATCATGTTTATCATAAAGCTTTGAGATTACCATCTTTTCCTAGTAAAATATCCAAATATGAAAACAGATGTATCAAACTTTGTGTTATCTTTTATTGCAAGCTCACTGCGATATATCGCATCGGTGTGAGAATGGAAATAACAATTGGTAATTGACAATAGATCGTCCATATATCTAAATGTTGAGCTGAAGACCACAGCAAGTGTTTTCGTTTTTTAACGTATATTTAGCTTTTGAACAAATGCTGCTGACCATTACGAATACAAAAAATATGTCTTATAATAACGGAGCGCATTTGGTACAAATGGGAATTCCAATACCGAGTCTCTAAATCACATAGATATTTTCAATTAGATACTGAATCATCTTTTTAAAATCGTATTGCAACTGAAAAATGGCAAGGCAAGAAAAGTTATATTTTATTGATAAAGTAGCTGTAAATGATGTCAAAAAGCGGTTAAGCCTGGACTTTCATTCATCGTGGAGAATGGTTGTATATAAAGTTGAGAAATGATAATTTTTTTGTCGTTGTTGATTTTGATAAAATTCTGTGATTTCAAAGTTACCAAAATTGCCTTGGAATTTTTACTAATCCACATCTGATTAACATCACTTCTCGAATATACATGTATTTTTGTACAGTACTCCTGAAGTTTCTCCTTCATTGCATTTATTTTGCAAATAAATAAATAGACTTAATTTCTATTTTTTTAAAGCTTGAAATAAGTATTTTCTCTAGCCAAGGTTTATCAATAAATAAATTGAAATAAATAAAAATTCCTTTTCTATCATTTTGATTTGAACTTAACTTAAAAAGAAAGTAGAAAGGGAATGCTTACTTCTCTGTGGTGCCTGATCCAAATGACGTTTTATATTTGTTTGCTCTACTCTCCTTGAAGTTTTATGCTGATAATTGTTCATTATTTATTTTTTAGTGTCATTTTCTTGTTAAGTTTTCTAAATTTGTAGGCCCCCTATTATATATTTGCCTTATACCAGTTTGTATGTTTGTTCTCGTGTCCCTTTTTCTTCTTCTGTAGATGCCTTCTACGTATTGATTTGATTTATCGTTCTCCAGAATATTTTTAGTTGTCTTACCCATTAAAATTGCTCATACATGTACATGATGTTGCCAGTATTACATGTACACATTGACTTCAGTCCTGAAATAAATATTTTCCATCTCCTTTTTTCATTTTTTGTCTACTTCATATTTTTATTTCTAATTTGAAATATCGTGATGAACTTAACTATCTCATGAACTTATCAAGAGGATATTTTCATAACTAACTGTCTGAATCTTGCTATTATATTTTTACCACATTCTTGATTCATGAAATAGATAAGAAATAAACAGCTTTAATTATACTCGTATGTAAATTGTTATCAATGAAAATTTTGCGAATCACTGATACTTAAAAATAATCATTATAATTATTATAATAAGTTAACTATGAAAAATTGATCAACATCAAACTTAAATCCGCAATTGTTTTGAGTGGAAAATATGAACCTAAAGACTGGTGCTGAGCACTAAAAAACAGCTTATTAAACAAAATGTACTAAGTAATTGTTGTGATATCAAATGAAGATGCTATTTTGTAGTTAGACGAACTCTTTTTCCTTTATTCTGGATAGACTTGTCATATAATTTGGTTGGGATTAACGCGAAGTTCACAGATTCAACATGTAATTACTGTTTATTTGTGTGTGTTCTTCATCAATTCATCTTCTTTAGATTGATTTTTTTACCGGATAGGAAACATTGCTCGGAGCTTATGGAACGACTTCTACTACCGATGTTCTGACAAAACGTGATCATCTGTATTTCCTCACAAACTGAAAAGTCAAATAAAAGCGTAGTAGGAGCGTAGAGGTGTTTTGAGAATCTCTTTGGATTTAATATAAATCTGTTATGTTTTGGTTTTGTTTTAACGCCCACTTGACAGGTTCATTGAAAAATTAATTACGCTCAATTAATAATTTTTTTTATATATCAGCTGATGTTTATATGATGATATGATTAACTGATTTTTAGACCATTATCAACACACTGAATTGTCTGTGGATTGTTTTGGTTTGTCCGATTATGATAAGTAACACACACACACTGAGGGTGTGACCGGTAGACAGGGTATGCTTGCTCCTCCGTGGCACCTAATCACAACTTCTGATGCTCTAGAGGTTCTTGTTTGTTCTGCTCTGATACCTTATGTTTTTTTTTAAATATAATTTTGAGTTGATTACCGTTCGTTATCTACAGATTTTTGTAAGAGCAGAAAATTAAAAGAATTGTGATTTGAAATCAAAATAATCATAACTTCGAATTCTAAGTTGTAATAGCTTGAACAAAACATTGATGAAGGCAGGGTACAATAGATAAAAAATTATTAGACTAGTGTTATTGTTGAGAGCGCAATATAATTGTATGTCCCATTAATAATTTATATAACACAAGACCTCATATCTAATTTTGAAGTCGGCTATAATTGGCCGAAGGTATCTACAATTAGTTCAGACCTGAGACTATTGATTTTAAAGTTCCCATTCCAGACACTTTGCGTTTGTCTTAAATTTACGATATAATTGGATTTCATCGAAAGAAAATGAACAGGGATTCCTAAGTTTTGAACAATAAGCAAGTTTATGTAAAAATTCAGTATAACTTACAATTTAATCATGATCAATTTTATTCACATTTTTTTTTATTCTGTACGGCATACATTCCTCTACTACATTCAAACAGGTCAATATCATTTATGCATGTAAACTGAATGGCAAAATCCATCAATTATTGAATTTTAAGTAATCTTTATTTTTCTTTTAATTTTAATTAATTTTATTCTTACTTACTCCTATCCCTCCTCTGCCATTTCTTGGTTGTTATTTTTATAATTTAGATTTAAGATCTATTTCATGAATTTTCTGTTAAGTCTAAGTAATTATTGAACATTTGGTTTATCTCCCTTTACAAAATTTTTACATTAATATTAAAGAATTTAGAGTTACCCTTCCTTGTTGGATATGTAATGTAAAAAATCATTTAAGTGGGAAAAAAGTTGAGTTTTAAAACTGTAGATGTTTGCAGAACTTTCCGAAGAAATTTTTATTTATCAGAGTTAAATTTTTTTAATAAAAAAAAAACCTGTATAGCTTTATCTTTTATCCATATAATTATATCAGATTTATAATATATTCATCAGAATGATATATTCGTGTTTATCTAAAACTATTCTTTGAGTACTGCATCATACTTCTTTATCTTCATAAATCAACTATTGTTCTTCTAAATATATCTTTATACATTATATGTGTAGAATATAAATCAATTGATCCCTTGTTCACATAAATATAATAAACTGTAAATGTATTGTAACATAACTCTAATAGTATTTTAAGATACACGAGTAACAAAATATCGAAGGGTGTATGTCATGAAGAAGACTAGGAATTCATCTTGTAAAGTCAATCTTACATGAAATATAAATATATCGAATAGAAATCGATGCACAAAAGTCCATTCAATGTTCCGAATCAGGAGCAGAGTAAAAATGGACCTCCAAAGATATGAGAGGTGGAATTAGGTGCCATGGAGGAGTAAGCATCCCCTAAACTGATCAAAACCAAAGTGTGCTCCTTGTCATGATCCGGAAATACGGAAAACTTCGCTGCATGACAATTCAGTGTATAAATATGACCTTGCAATTAATATGAAACGTCAGTGATTATTTTACTTAACAGATTGTATTTGCTGACAATGTAATTGTATACGTATTGACAATGAAAACTTTTGATATTTTTTCAGCAACTTTTGGTCAACATCTTTTTTGTTTTAGATATTGATCTAACCAAAAGCATGCTTTTGCGTACGTCATTACATGTAACTGAGAAACATAAATCCAATCTGCCGTTGATAATGGTATATTGGTAAATGTACATGATTAAAAGAAGTTAACGAGTGAAAAGAAGTCTTCACGTTCATCATAAAGATTGGTTGTTAGGTCTTTGTCAAGTGAAATATGAAAAAGATGTGTTAGACTCAGTGATATGTCTTATTTCAAGCTTACTAGGATTTATCGACATATAAAATATTTTTGCAACTGTAAATAAATTTTTTAGTTCCATTTATATAGAAAAGCTAATTTTAAGCAACTGTCCATGATGTATAAAAGGTAATTGGTGTTGCATTTTTGGTTAGGTCTTGTACTTTTTGAATGCTCTAAATCATTTGTATGACTAATTTTATATGTTTTCTAACAGCGACGAATATAATGCTTACTCAAATGAAAATTATTTTCATGATGATCTATTGCACCATAAGCATTTTGTATACATGCTATCCTATAGTTTTTTAAGTAAACGATATGAGTATTCAGTTGTATTCCATTCGGTAAGCTACTCCTTAATCTATTTCATATACTGTAAATGACTTTAATTTAGAATGATGCTGTCATAGTCAAATTCAGCATCAAAGTCATCATGGTACCCTTGACTAATATTGAAATGAACACCTTCAGATTCATTTTCCCCTGTTTTTTCCAAATCTTAAATGAACATTATCTTAACAGCATCACTACCTGGCAGCATTGCTTGACGATGATGAATGCAGTGATGTAGTCTTGTTGGGCAACGATATTTCTTATACTCATAATCTTCTATCTTATCTACACTTTTACGTATCTACATTTAGAATAAGATTATTTCTTTACTTAATCATTTATACAAGGCGTTTATATGTGTGGCCTGCCTTTAAATCAAAAATATTCATTATACGTACTATATTATTTTCTATATTCACCTAGGTCCTATTTAATAATAGACATGGACATGAAAAGCTTTGAAAGTATTTCAAGTACTATAAGTCTCCCTTGTCACATTTCTATTTCCAACAGTAAATATCTAAATGAAGATAAATAACGACAAAGACCGTTTTATTGCCATTTAAATAAGTCTTTTCAAAATGACATTACCCTTTGTTTATAAGCCAGGAGCCATTTTTTTGTTGCATAAATTATGGCTTCAGTGAGAACTGAGATTTTATATTAATGAAATTTATTTACTCAAATACAACACCTAGTATCTGCCTTTGGAATTCTTACTGTCTTCATCGAAATTTAAAAAACTGATAGACACAAGTGCAGTAAATCCTAGCTGCAGATCTGTGGCTGCCACCAATTGAATGAAGCTTATGGAGATAACGAACAGTATTCAAGATCAAAAATCCATAAAACAATATAAAATAGGAGCAGAGTAAACACGGACCTCCAAAACATCAAAGGTGGGATCAGGTGCCATGGAGGAGTGAACACCCCCTGCTGACCGGTCACACCCGCCGTGTGTTCCTTGTCATGATCGGAAAATAACCGAAAAATCCGTCGTCAATTCAGTGTATAAATATGGACTTACAATAAGTAGGAAAAATGTCAGTCAGCATTTGACTCAATGATAAATTGTATTTGCTGACAAGGTCAATCTATATTCACCTAGGTCCTATTTAATAATAGACATGGACATGAAAAGCTTTGAAAGTATTTCAAGTACTATAAGTCTCCCTTGTCACATTTCTATTTCCAACAGTAAATATCTAAATGAAGATAAATAACGACAAAGACCGTTTTATTGCCATTTAAATAAGTCTTTTCAAAATGACATTACCCTTTGTTTATAAGCCAGGAGCCATTTTTTTGTTGCATAAATTATGGCTTCAGTGAGAACTGAGATTTTATATTAATGAAATTTATTTACTCAAATACAACACCTAGTATCTGCCTTTGGAATTCTTACTGTCTTCATCGAAATTTAAAAAACTGATAGACACAAGTGCAGTAAATCCTAGCTGCAGATCTGTGGCTGCCACCAATTGAATGAAGCTTATGGAGATAACGAACAGTATTCAAGATCAAAAATCCATAAAACAATATAAAATAGGAGCAGAGTAAACACGGACCTCCAAAACATCAAAGGTGGGATCAGGTGCCATGGAGGAGTGAACACCCCCTGCTGACCGGTCACACCCGCCGTGTGTTCCTTGTCATGATCGGAAAATAACCGAAAAATCCGTCGTCAATTCAGTGTATAAATATGGACTTACAATAAGTAGGAAAAATGTCAGTCAGCATTTGACTCAATGATAAATTGTATTTGCTGACAAGGTCATAGTTTCCACGATAAAACTTGCAAAATGATGACGTTAAACGAGACTGCTGATATTCTTGTTTCATCAACTTGTTTGTCAATAATTTACCTCGTTTTAAAAATTGTACATACGTAGCATGCTCTTGCGTATCCAATTAATTGAGATATATAAACTCCGTATACAGGTGATGAAGGTATGTTGCTACTTAAGTAAAGGAAGTTTACGATAGAGAAGTTAAAGTCAACACGTCTATCATAGAACGTGGTTGTTAGATTACCATTAACGTCTTTTCAAGTAAAATATACAAATATGAAACAGATGGGTCAGACTCTGTGGCATCTTTAATCTCAAACTCACAAGGATATATCGTCTCGACATAAGAATAAAATTACCATTGTTAATTGACAATACGTTGTCGATATATATGTAAATATCGAAAGCCACGGCAAGTGTTTTCTTCTTTTGAATAGAATTTCGGAAATGTGGATTTTAAGAGAGGTATAATTCCTTATAACATCAACTTACCTTTCAGTTCAGTAGCATGCCTCGTACTCACAGCATTCTCTTAATTTAAACAATATTTTATTCACAGATGTTATTGTGAATAGGATTGGGCAGCAGGCGCAGCCTATTTTAGCCCTCTCTCTACATTTAGGTCAAGGTACAAAACAAATAATGATAATAAAAGAATGTACAAAAGAAGAGAAAAAAACACAAACAAAATTGAACAAAGTAACAGAGAAAAAAAAACAAAACAGAAAAAGTCATATATAGGAAATTAAACAAAAGAGAAAAATAGAATGAACAAAATAACAAAAAGGGCAAATTACAGGGGGAGACAAAATACAAAGTAGTACCGGTTTGGGAGTACATTCTCTTGAGCATAAAAGGACTTTGAAGACGTGAACGCCTTATGGCAAGGATAACAGAATATTGCTGAAAATAAATAAGGAAAATAGTTGGCGATAAAAATTTAAAGACTTCTCTTTTGTCTCGACAAAGTTGTATTATATAGTGGGCCCTTATCGTCTATACTCAATAAAACACTAAAATATGATCAGATGTAGCAGACTCTGTGGTGTCTTTAATTTCAAGTTCACTGAAATAAATGGAGTATATATATTGAATATATTGCAATGTACATGGAGCCACGCAGTAGTTTGAAATTGAAAGCTTTATCATAAGAAAAAAAGAATTGTTTTGTAAGTAAGTTTTTAGAATCCTCTAACTGCGGAGCATCTGATCAAGAATATGCATCTAATTGTACAGAAAACAGTCTTAGAAAGATGCCTTGTATATATTGATAAGAGTCGGATACTTACTTTATCAGAAAGAAGGTGAGAAAAAAGTCTCGGAGATGGATTCAAAGATATGGAATCTTAGAAATTAAATTGAACATAGCGTGTATGAAGCATATAATCCGGAATATGAAAAATATTGTTTTAGGATATACACGACCACCTAACATGAAGGTGGTCAGTAGTTAAAAATCGAATGCGTACTCTAACAGGAAAAGAGTCGAATACGGAGAATATAAGGATATAGTCAGGTAAGTAGATGCAATATTTGATAAACAGTGTTTTAGGAATAATTCAAGGTCTGTGTTTCTGATTCTGATTTTATCAGATAAAGAAGGAAAAACGGGAATATATAGAGTGCTGACACAATGTGCATCAAGTTCTTATTTATACGGAAAAGTCACATGTAAAGAGTATCAGTGTAAAAGCTAAAATGCAGACTCGTCTTCCAGGGAGAACATATTGCAAATGCAGTACTAGTACCAGGAATACATACAGCTCTGTAGCAAAGTGAGAAATGGTAAAAAAAATACAAGCTGTGTCATGGACAGAGGCAAAAAAGGATACTTAAGTAAAGGAGAGAGAGAGGGGCGAGAACAGTGAATCGAGATCTCCCTTAGATACACATTGTATCCGGATAAAAGGCAAAAGAGAAAATTGATATATACAGGTGTATTTATATTGTATCAGAGATGGATGCGAATGAACAAAATATCAAATATAATGTAAAGTCATAGAAGGAATGTATCAATTAAGAAAATAATTAAAGAGGACTGCATTTCAATTGGTAGACGTATGTTGTTAGGTAGGTCATATTCATGAATTTTCAAAATGTAGCAGAGTGTGATCAATAAAATGTATCCATATTAAAATGTAACAGTAGCTATAACAAAAAAGCCATTGTCTTTTTGACAAGTATACTGTACCTGTACTTTTACTGAAGTGTTTCTGTTTGTGTACTAAAACAGAAATTTGTGTTTTATCATATACTGAGCATTATCATCCGAGTCCTAGTCTGTAAAATTACCTTAATCAATAGCAACTGTTATGATTCAGTCGTTTATGCAGCGATTTTTATCTCTCGAATACTGTTGGTGTGCAAGTTTTGCTGGGCGTCTCCAGGTACCTTCATATTAAACCATCCTAAAAAGAATCATAAATTCAAAACAGAATTTTCAATTTGCGCCAATACCTCTCATGGTTAAGTCCAATTTAAACACTGTTTAGGGCTGGGTCCTTACACCTGATCGTAAATAACAGTCTGTCCTTTAATACTAAGATACCGGACCTCGTATAAAAATGATTTATATGAGATTCAATGCTTGCTATTTCTTCACCGCCAGACAATCTCAACAATGCAAGTATGTCGCTAAACAATGCATAGCAATTAATCTTTGACAAACTTTCACCCCCTAAGTTTATTCCGCTTTATAGCGTACATGACGACTTGACTGAATGAACGTAAATGTTCCATATTTAGCATCCTTGGTGGTAATTTTTTTCATACAGACAGGAAGTAGTTTTTATAAATTTATAATTTAACGAGGCCATGTAATCGTGTCAGATGTATTTTGGATAGACTTAGAACGCTTATGTTGCTTTGGAGTTAATCGCTTCTAGTGGTGCCTATTATGTGGTTGCGTTGGACCGTTCAGGTAAGAAATCTACATCACTTACTCAGGTATAACAAATATAAGTATCCTTTATTATTTGCGAAGTAAATACCTTAAACAATGGGGTTTTATACATGTAAGCGCTTTTATATCTATTTCCCCACATGTCAATGACGACAGTTTGATAGTGGACACATATTACAAGCCATCATTGGAATACACAGTACGTTTATGTATGCATCGCACGTGGCATTATAATGAAATAAAGTAATGATAATTGGGGGAAATCAGTGATTATTCCTTATTTGTCAAAGTGGAGTCGCACGATTTAAATTCCACGGAGGAGGTTTTACATGGTTATAACTGGATTCATTTCTCGTCTATCGGTGGCATAGGGCGCTTGAAATACCAGGTAAGAGGTGTGCAGTGTTCCGGTGAAGACGTGCACTTTGATTTATTATTGACAGCTGCACTCGGTGTTCAATACATGTAGTACAAGCAGCTTGTGAATAGATAAAAAAAAAACTTGCAACGCGGAAGTGGTTTTGTTTTCCTGTATCATCAATGATAAAATGCTAGTACTGTTAGCGATTGTTGAGTATTTTAAAGCCTTAGTGTTTGAAAATAGAGAAAAAAAATCATTATTTTTTTCTACCTAGGATTGTACATCTTGGACAGATATTTGCTATTTTGAACAATGAAAAATACACTTCGCTAACTACAAACACTATAGCTGCATACTGACGATGCTAAATTGGGTAGTGGCAACAGAAAATTGTATGGAATCTTGCAGGGCAAGGTGCAGAGAACACGAAAAATTCACTAGCGTGATCTCTCTTATTTTTTATACACAACATATATGTAAATCTTACAAGGGAAGCGGTCAGATTACCATAACCTACATAACCATTGGTAAAGCAGCTCAACTGCAGAGATTTTTTATTCAGGTTTGAAAAGCTTTTTAAGCCTTTAGACTACAGCTCCTTTGTAAAATCCGGTCAGGAATTCAATCATCATTGATCGCTTGATTTGATGGATCATTTGTAGGATTTCATATATACATGTATGCATCTTAAGATACAAAAATATGCAAATTATAGCAGATGGGGGCATTGATTAAAACAAAATTTTTAAGAATTTCTATTTCTGCAAATCAATAAAAAAAGGACCGCTCCTAAAATTTCTGTCAAGGTATAAGTAATTAAGTGATATTTTTTACGTAATATTGACTCATTCACAGCATATAATCCAGCACTTTAAATTCTTAATAAAAGTAAGAAAACCGGTATATGTGTGTGACAAGTGACAATAACAGTTGAAGAATCTGATAGCTATCTGTCCCCATGTGTAAGGAGGGCCCCAAATATTTACACAGGCTCTCTTCATATCTGTCCGCGTCGCATCACATACCGACAAAGTGTCGATCCTTTGGAAGACAACAAGCTGTGATTTTATTGAATTTTTCTTTCTAGGTAATTGATGATATTTTTTACTGTTAAGCACTAAAACAGGTAAGATACTTGTAAAGCTTGCCTTAAAGCTAGAATTTTTCAACTGAAAGTAATATTATAAAGTTTCTTTACTGCTTGTTTTAAAATAGGCATCTGCATTAATATTTATTTTATATACACTGTAACTTTTAAATCGACAGTAATTTTCGAAATTTATTAATTATTTTAAGACTTCCTTTTATGGTAGATTTGATTCCCCGTTCTATTGTCAGCATTGCCTGCAGGGTTGGTAGCGAAGTTTTTAGATGTGGTATCGTAATTCATTGCTGGTAGAAATCACAAAAGGTGTAGATACACAATTGCCGTGAATTTTCAACCCCATTAATCGCTCTCTTGACTTTTATTTGGGCAGAAAGGCTATTTAAATATTAGTCGGATTTTCAACCGTTCAATCTCATCAATTTACTGTGTTTGCAGTTCGATATAAATTTTAAATTCGGAGAGTACACTTCATTAATGCATAGTAAGTATATATTTTTCTTTAAAAAAAAGACCTTTGATTCTTGTAAATTTGAAACAAGAACAATCAATTAATATTTCGATTTTGAAACAATACGTGCATTTTACATGTATCTGCGGAATTCGCTGAATGAAAAAAAGTAGCGAAGACGCATTTTGGAATTCTTACTGTGATTTTAGTAATTATTATATGATAACTATGGACAAACACTATATTGTGTGAACAAGATCACTTTATGACGAAGATTAATTTTTGCCTATTCTGACTGTCAGATCAAAGGCGTTTTAAGAGGAATATGGCAGAAATCACACATAAAATACACATTGACATTCATAAATTCATAGGCAATAAGAATGTCTGGGCTGACTGATTCAAGCGATCAAGGTGTTTTGTCTTCAGAATGTTGATTATAATCGGTATGAAGGCTTTCTATATCTTCCAGCGAATCTTGATTCATCATTATCACCTAGACATGGTTGATGAAGTCGATGAATAAGCATAATTATAATGACTTGACAAGATTTTACTTTTTGATTTCTTACATGTTTATCAAACTTTGCAACTAGTGAAAGTAAAGTTGGAGTTAACTAAAACTTAGCCTGCGAAAATAGTTTGACACTTTTTTTTTTAAAAGCTCAATTTGTAATGGAAATATTTACTGCAACACTCTTATTATTTCCAAATCTCGAAAGTGACTCTCGTTAATAAGCTTTAAAATGAGTTTGATTGCTGTAGAGGATTGTTAAGGATCTTGCAATGAAAACCAGTTTTATAAAAACGGACATACCGTATATTGTACTAGGATAATCCCCCTGTTTTTGTACTCATGTTAATTTTCCCTTTTATATACACATGTACATGCATTGTACAGATAAACATTTGGATTCAGTTTGGAAGATTTTCCACAAAATATTGGATACTTATCCTTTTTTGTCGGCATATTTACTGTAAACATCTTCTGGATATACTAGAGTGTATATTTGAATACCTTTATTCAATAAGGATTGAATTTGAGTCATTTTATGGTTTTGTACGTCGTTACGTTTTTGAATAATTCAAAACCCAGTAATACATCAAAGCATCTCCTAGTCTGTTAAGTTTTTACTTAATGTAATTGAGAGGGTTAACCCTACATAAAGGGTCACGAAGCTATACCTATGCTCAGATATTCGTGAACTCTAGTCATGTAAGCAAATACGTAGACCTACGCTTCTTTTATATCTAAAATTCTAGTGGAGTAACAAAATAAAGATGAATGTATTTGTCTTTCCTTCTTAAGACTCAGTCTCTCACCAGAGGGCATATTATGCTTCGCTTATGTAAGTGGAACGATAACTCTGGATAGAGATTGCTTTAGACTAGGGTAGAGAAAGTAAATTGTTAGTGAACGTTTAAACCACAGACGAAGCATGTACAAGTACAGTGTAGTTTCATTACCTGTTTAATGTCATACACCTGTTTAAACTTCCTTCATTCTTTATGTTTCCTGAATCAAATGAAATCAAGCAGCTTGAAGCAGGATTCTAGGTAATTGCCAACGTCGGGCCTTAGTGGTGCGAGACCTCTGAATATCTGAGAGAGTTGTCGGTGGGTGTGAACTTTCGGCAGGGGATGCTCACTCGCCTACCTCTGGTGTTTGAAAGGTCAATGTTTCTCCTGATTTGTATAATTTGAATGGACTTTTGAGGCTTGAATACTGTAAGTTATCTCCTCATTTCATTCTTTGCCCACTAAAACATGATATGCCCTCTGAGAAAGATTACAATAGTCTAGGAGACTAGTACCCTAAACAATAGGGATGGTATGGAGTTACAGTATGGCTTTAGTACGCATGGTACCAATGGAAACGGAGGTGACCATTAGGGGCGTTCCAGGAAATAATTACATCGTTATTACTATAAATAAATATATGGTCCTTTGTGTGGTCATTTGTGTGCTATTTCTCTCAAAATCCTTTATTGTCCAGAATTACTTAAATAAAATAGATTCTTTTGGCAACTTTTGAGCAATTATAACTATCCTCCAGTTGAATGCATGTTTGTCATGAGGCGATCTCCTTTTGACAATCTACATCTCAACTGTTTTATTAAAAAGAAGTGAATTTATAAATACTCTTCAGTTGCATGGCTACTTCTAAGAACCTAGTGCTCTTTCCTTTTGTTATGGATTTTGTAATATTTCACTTCAAAATTGCTAAGAAATGAATGACAATCATCTGAATTTTTTACATTGAAGATTGTGGGTCTTTTAAATTAATATGAGGTAAAACTTTCGGGCGTTCGGAATGTCTCTGTGGTTTTCTTTACTCCTTGGTCAGTTCATGTTCTAGCATCTTCCGATCGAATCGGAAACCCTTGGCTAGCTATGTTCTAGGTGCCATGAAACTTTATAGGGCAAGCAAGTGGTTAATTTATAGTATATTGGCATTTATTGTCTCAGTTTTGATGATCATGGTAGCATTATGAGGAATTATAACCACATCAATGTATTATAATTATATCAAAAAAAGAACACACAAATTTTATTGAGTTGTTTTTAAGGAAGTTAAGTTGTTTTGTACTTTTATGTAAATTTGTAAACATGTTTACCGCGACAAGTTTTACCAGCTTTGATAAAAATGTGCATAGTTTACTACACCATACGCCTACAGTTTGTGAAAGTAAAATTCATCAAAATCATTCATAGTGACCATTGTCAAATTGTGACCTGCCCAAATAAACAATTAAACCGGAATAACATTTTAAAGTTGTTGCATTAGAGGATTAAATGTTTTGAATCATTTAAATGTGAACAAAATGCCTTCAGGTATTTTTGATCGATGAAGCTTATACAATTTTTTTCACCTTACGAAAATATTTTCACGCATCAAATACGAAGGCAGTAGTAAGCCTATGCCTAAAACTCTTCTAAATAGAGAGAAGAAAAATAAAAAAAAGGAATTAAAGTATTTAATATTCTGAACACATCAAAGAGCAGGCTGTAATACGTTTTATTTGAATCTACCTTGGCAGAACTTGGAAAGATAACTAAATATTTAATGCTTGCTCATCGAATATTGAAAACATACTTATGTGTTACCTTGCGCTGTGTGCATTTTAAGGAGGAGGATCGAGTAGGCGTTCAGAGAACATTTATGTCCTCCTAGTATTGGTAATGTCACCTTAAGTTCCGGGAGTGTTATCGACAAGGCAAGGATCATGGACGCATTCAAAAACAAGGATTTCTTTTTCATCGGATTTGAGTGCATGCCGGATTACACATTCTATGTTGCATGTTTGTGTTCTCGGTTTGAAATCAAGCCATCTTTTATTGTTTAATAATCAAAGAATTAATAAGTTTGTAAATATAGCATTCAATATCGATTTTTGACAAAGAAAATCTAATACAAATCTAATCGTATTATCACTGGACTTCGTACTTTTTACTTATGGCTTAATAGAATATATAAGGGATAGAAACTATTCGGAATCCTTTCGTTCGCAGGCTTCTTCATCATGCTGACTTTCGTTATCCTTTGGTTTTACTGCAGGGATGCATTTCGATTTTCGTTTAAACGGAATGATGCACCGAAAGTCAAAAAGGTTAGTTCAGTCAAGTTTTCCGGCTGACAACACAGTCGTTGTGCAAAATGATTTACAATCAGAGAATACATGGAGAAAATGTCTTTTTCTTCTATTACTAGATAGATTATACGAGCTCCTTTTACGAAATTGGCTTTCTGTTGATGACTTCATGTTATGCTTTATGCAAAAAAGGTGTATGATGATATATTTGTTTGCTTTTTGATAGTGTTTAAGTGAATTAAAGAGAGTTTTGTCAGAATGTTAAGAAGATGAAGTTACGAGTATGCGAGCATATTATCCATGTGGAAAAAAATAATACAGTTTGGTACAGTCTGTATGCAAAGAGACATTTTCATTTAAGGGAGGGGGCATGTCCGAATCTAAAGTTCTTTATGTGAAAATTTCCTTTCCTAAATTGCCACTTGCCTTTAAATATAAGTTTCGCTGCAGAATATTTGTAACCTTTATAATCCAGAATATTTGTCACTGTGAATACTTATATGCCCTACCAAAACATATGTTGAACACCAATTGCAACCCTTGGCAAAATCGAACAAAAAAGCTTTGGAGGATTTTTTCCGAGCCTGCCGGAAAGGCCCGAGTAGGTGCGGTTGTGTGTTATGCCTCATTGTATTTGATTAATGATAATCTAGACGATTTTCATGTATGCATACTGTGTTTTTATGTTTACGACAATTCTCAATTCGATTGCCAATACTGATAGTGGCTATTAATTATATAACAGCTGTGAATGGCATTTTTTCCTAGTCTTTAATTTTAATGTTGGCATTACCTGGAAGGTTTTTGCTATGTCAGGTGACACTGTTTTGGCTGGGGTTGAATGAGACTTGAGTCATACCCCAGACAAAACTGAGGGCTGGTTATACAGACTTATCTACTTTGTATGCTGTACTCCTTTATACATTTAAGGTATTTCTGTCTAATTTATGCTAAATACATGTTTTCTTCCTTTTAAAACAGGTTTTATGTAAAGTTTGAATTTGTTTAACTTGATTCTTCCTAGTAAAACTTGAAAGTTAATATTTGCACAATTCAACAAGCAATATTATCATGCACCATTTCAATTGATGTCCAACACATTTTTTTCATTTAAGGATTTTTGTATATAGATATTGTTTCAAAGTAGCACAGTAAGTGTCTTTAAGTTGTGAAATGTCATTAATTTTATTCTATGAAATAAGAGTACATCTTACTTTGAAATGAATTACACCACCTTTCGTTTTATCAAAGAGGTCCTATTTCATCAGTTTGTTTTCAAAGAGCTTTGATAAAAGAACTGGTTTGGTATTCATTCTATTTTGCATATAAATTGTTTGTCGCGTATTTTATTGGGGATTTGACTCCAGAAAATTGACTGGAAATCAATTTAAACAAGAAAGCAATCGTACATGTGGTCATTTTCTCTTAAAAATGCCATCATTGTCATATGTCAAAGAGGTTTAAAGATACCACCTGCTGGGGGCAGCCATTGATGCATAGTTTAAAAACTGTGTATAACGTGTACTTCAGTATTTTACTTTTAGTTTTGAGAGTTGATAAACCAAAAATGATTGTTCTTTTTAGGAAAAGTCTTGTTGCTGATTACATTCAAAATCATTTGCAAACATGACCTGAATGTTCAAAAAGCTATAACACGCACCATTTCTTCCCCTGATTATGTTGTTTCTTTTCTCTAGTTTTACACATTAGCCTATCGATCCAGGGAAATGGGCACACCTTCCTCAATAACCAAATCTTTAAACATCGAATTAATTACGCAAATGTTCAAGGTTAATGACAGGGCAAAGTTCACCGCCATGTAAATTGCTATACACTATTCAATTTACAGGTTTTGTCAAACTATTTACTACGTTTCTAGCTTTCTAAGTTTGCTTTTTCATTCCTTTTCTCACTAGAAAAAGATGGCAAAAGAAGATATACAGAAGTGCTTAGAGTGGCTGCTAAATACACAGGTTAGTTTAAAAAACATTAAATGAATTGTTTGAATTTTACTTTAAACATTGTTGACCGATTTTTTTTAAAGTAAACTCTGAATGAATGAATACATTAATCATCTGGAAAACAGTTGAATGTCGCTTGACATTAAAGTTCAAACCGATTTAAAACGGGTTTTAAAAATATTGTTGAATGTAAATACAAGAGGACATTGAGAAGTTAATCTATTTAATATTTTTTGCTGTGAACCGGGAGAGGGAATTATAATGCCTGTTAAAATTTTATTTTGTGGGGGAAGGGAAAAGGCATGCTGATGATAAAAGAAATTTAAAAATCTTTATTTCCTTATACCCTCCCCTCTCTCTCTTTTTAAAAAGTAAGATTTATGAGCATTTAAAAAGGATATGAAATACTATAAGCATAATGCAACAAAGAAATAAATCGTCTTGTCGTATAATGTTAACACATTTGATGTTTTTTTTTTTATAACTAGAATGAATTGGAAACGGATCCGTTTGGAATATGCAAAGCAGCCATATTGGAAGCCTCGATTCGACAACAAAATAAAAGTACCGAACTTCTCCGTTACCAAGACAACATCAAAAGGGTCATGACCCGACATGTAAGTATCATAATGGCCTTCAAAGGATGAAAGTACTTCCTCTTAGTTCTTTGGGGATTGGTAGTGTGAGAAAGATTACTAGTATTTACGACTTTGGTCATGATATAATTAATCCTCATACAAATATTTAAGACCTAAAGTGTACTTCTAAATGTTTTATAATTGAAGTACAATACAATTTAATTGATGAAATATCATACGGGGTACTTATTCATTTGTTAAAATTGATTTTGATTTTCCTTCATAGAAAGTTTCCAATGAAGACACAAAAGAAATAGCAAATTCATATGAATCGGCAAAGGTTCGTATTTCCATATACTGAAGATTATTCCGAAACTAACAACTTTTCATTTTTTCGAAAATCGAATTTCGTGCAAATCAGAAGCCAAGGAGCTAGTCAAGACAAGGATTTCCGATAATAGAAATCCAATGAATGAAAACTTATTGACCTCAGCAAGTAAAATAATGCATATATATTTAATGCATCATATTTCACTTGAGATTCGTGAACAATTTATACACGAAGAGAGATAACTCTAATTACTCTATTCTACTTTCAGGCCATTTCGTCAAAAAGGTCGTCATGTATGGAAGTTTTAAATGGGATAGCGTCTTTAGAGGAACAGATAGAGGTGCTTCTTCAAATCTTTACTTCTTTCTATCAGAAATAAATAACCATATAAAACAAATATTTAAGAAAATTGAAAAAGGAGAACATTCTTCACGCAGAATGAAAACATTAACGCATGTTTCAGTGCAATTTAAACACTGATACTCCGTTGAAATGTCGATTTTAAGAAACATTCATGTAACTTTTCTTCAGAATCTGACAAGTGATTTCGATGCACGTGCCATGCACCTGGTCAATTTAGGTGAAAATAATAAACACACAGGAGCAAAGTCACAAAGCAACGAGAGTTTGGTCAAAACAGCAAAGGTCAGTTCTCAACTTTTAAAACGGTAGCTTCCTTGCTTTTATCGCATTTTGTGAACAAAAAGAATGGAAGTAACTACATGTATATATCTTAAAAACACATGACAATTACGCCTGAAATTTTGAAAAAAAAATTAGTTTGACTTTTCTTTTTATGCAATTTATAGTATAACTTTTTTATATGCCTTGTATATTTGATTTTTTTTAACATATTGCGTAGATTTACTACTTTGCTGAATTTAAACGTAATTATTAAATTTTATATTTGAATTTTTAGAAGTTGTTTATATAATGTTTATTATTATCTATTTACTTATATATAGAACTGTCATATTGCCGTCAGAAATAATTGGCGGTGGATTGATACCATGCTACAATGTTCCCAAGTCCATCTTAGAAACGCTGCAATGTTTCACGAAGTAAGTCATTTAGTGATATACAGTTCTCTATAAAAAATTAATGATTCCTCAGAAAGTTTTTTTTAAAATATTTTTTCATATAATAATATAAATATAATAACTCCACAGACTCCTTCGATCCGCGCCTTCACATAAGTCCTTAATTACCAGGTAAAATCGTACAGACTTTTTTTTT
>PRKT01000005.1:2222616-2269154 GCA_003671525.1 Saccostrea glomerata | reverse complement strand
TGATAAGAGATGTGACTTTCCAAGTTAAAAATCCTAATATTATTCACAGTTTTTTTTAAATGAAGCTTGTAATATTAGATTCTTTAATTTTGACTAGTGGATTCAATAGTGGTTGTTATTTTCGTTTCAGTTTTTCCACGAGGTGGATGAAGTGGAGTACTGGATGAACACCAGTTTGACCCGTATCCACTTGACCTTTGACCGATCCAAACTCACCGGTGACCATTCAGATGTCAAGGTCATACAAGAGGAAATGAAGGTAATTCTTAAGCTTCTTATCTACAGATGTAACAGACAGATGTAAATTTAGATTACAGACAGATGTTATACGGATGTATTTAAAGAATAAAAACAGAAAATATCAATACAATGTATTTTGACTGCTTCCCCCAAACTTGTGCTTTGTTTAAATTGTAGTGAATTAATTTTACTTTTCAGGAAAAAAAGTAATTCTTATATCCTCTTTAGCTATCTTAAATAATTTTATAATTATTATTAGAACATTAATTAACTGAAAAAATCTTTTCTATCAACAAACTTCCGCCATAGTTCGTTTGTACCAAACCATACCTCTGTGTGCGGAGACGCAGAGGACTATGGGTAGTATGTTCTATCAATTGATACTCTTTGGAACACGGTCAGTTGAGAAAAAGAATAGATCGAAGAGACATACGGAAATCACATACTCAGAGAAATGATGAAATAATGCTTTTATAGGATTATGAGTTATAGGTACTTTGTCCAGCGTGAGAATATTCCAATTCTATAAATTGTCTTAAGGTTATACTTAGATATACATGTACTAAGTCACCATTTGCAGGTGTATGCACTTGTTTACACGCTTTGTATGCAGACTTTAATGCAGTTAAATCTAATTCTTTAAATTCTAACCTTCTCAAAATCGAACCCAGCCTATAGGGTTGAATTAACAGTGTAATTAATGACTAACATTGTGACTCTGACTAACACTAGATGAGTTTTTATTTGTTTAGAAGTCCAGTAGAAACATCAAGGAATGCGTATTATATTTCAATCCCTTGTTAAGTACCTTAGGTACTAATCTGCTATTAGAGCGATTTCCGCGGTAAGTACTGTCTTCGTTGGAGACTAATTAGGGGCCCCGTAGTACTATAGTTCTGTCGCTGCTTTACACCGCAACTTTTCTACTAAAGGACCCTCTACTTCACTCCTAATCTTTAAGATCAGTTGAAACTAAACGACGAAGATTTTACTCGTGGTTCTTGCGTTACAAGTAAATCTCAATAGTTTGTGCCTTTTATATTGCGTAAACTTAACATATGACTCGTTTCTTGTACAATTATGTAACGTTTGCTGCGCAGTACTGAACACAATTATATTTGTTTACCTGAAATTTAATGTATGTGGAAAATTGAAATTTTGATTGAAATGCTATTTGAATTATTTTTCTGATAAAAATCTCTCACGGCGAGATAAATAATTTATAAAAATGATTTAATAAAGTAATCAAATAAACCATAGTTTTACATAATGTACATGACTACATGTTTAACTAAGTGGGGTAGAATTAAGCAGAATGCTTTTACATGTATCTAATCTAGGAATATAATTTTATTTGTTTCTTCGATATGATCGTTATTTTTTCGTGAATTTTGTTGTAATTGTTAGAGTTATGGGTATTTAAACTGAAGTTGTACTAAAAATAATACAGGCTTTAAGTTATTACCAAGGGTATATCTTTACTATAAAAGAGAATGCACAAAGTTCTTAGTTTTCATCTTGTGTTTTTTGGCTTATAAATTTATATTCCCCAAACACAAACTGCATATTTTAATTTTTCAATAAATATGTTTCCAGGACGTACTTTTAGCTTACCTCCAATGGCAAAGCAAAGTGGACAGTCTGTTTGACAGAGCACGTGACATTGTTCCAATCCAAACGAGGCTGGAGAAGATTGCCAAACCAATCGCAGTAGTTTCCCTTACAGACTACAAAACTAACGAGGTAAAGCTGCAAGCATTCAGCATCCCTCCTCTGTAGTTAATTATATCGTACATAATAAAGTAAATGAATTCAATAATCTTAAACATAATCATTTCTTTTTTATATCCCAGATTGAGTTTCTTGAAGGAGAGACCCTTACACTCGTTGACAACAGCAAGAAAGGGAATTGGCTTGTATGTTTGAAACTTATAGGATCGCTGTATCATCATTTAGCAATAAAAAATCAATCAGAATTAAAACAATTTTATGTTTATATCTTGTAACATTCATAACATGTATCAATTATCGGATGGACTGATATTTGAGGAAAGGTTTCGTGGTGAATAAATCAATTCAAATAATTTTTTCAGGTGAAAAATGCAAAAGGTCAATCTGCATTGGTACCATCTGTGATACTTCTAATTCGTGGTCCCTCTAGTGAGGCTTTAGAGGCCGTGATCAGGTAACGAGTTCAGCCAGAGAACCAGAAAATTATAATAGTCTTAAAAATTGCCTATATTTAGGTTTTTAAAAAGGACACCTTAGATAGATTGTCGTATTTACTAACGGATAATGATAAATTTACTTGGAAATTCAGCATCAAAACCCATGTCTAAATATTTTGGTAGAGAGAGTTGTAAGATATGTAATAATTATTTCGTATGAATTTTGGCACAATCATGGTCATTCTTTTGGTTTCAGATTACGGATACAGTTATTAGGTATCTGGACAACCAGCATCAAACGGTTAGGTTATCAGATGATTGCATTCATGGGTTTGGTATTCAGAGACTGGACAGATCAAGAGGTTAGCAGATCTATCAAAGTTAATTTCATTTATTGCTTGAAACTTGTAAAACGGTCCATCTCCACTTAGAACACTGTTCACACCAAATTAAAAGACTTTTCTTTCCATGCTTCATCCATTTTGTTTGTGTCTACCTATACTCACACTTTTAAGCATTTCTCTTATATTCCATTCATTCACACCCTCTTTTGAGGGATACTTGTTCATCTATCTTGTTGTCTTATTATGAGGTTTCCATTCATTTTAGATTCAGATGCTTCAGTGTATGCCAGAGAAGGATAAGAAAGAACTTACTGGTGTACTGAAATACATTGAGGATACACTCCTCAAAAACTGGAATGGCTACGGAGGATTTGAAGAGCTTCAAGAGAAAATCCTTCGACTGAACATGATTTTAGAAGAACCCAATGACAAAGCAGTTGCACAAGGTGAGTTTTTAAAGCCTCTTTGAAGATCTTTTATTTAAAGACTTTTTTTTTTTTTTTTACAATATTTTACTCCACAATTTCAATATTGTCTTTCAGATTCAGAGATGCTATCTCAGGTTGTTGTTCAAATAAAGTCCCTCAAAGACCTTCTGAATGATTACAAGGTAAAAAAAAATATTCTGTCTAACTTATACGGTCTGAGAATTGGATAACTCTTAATTATCCAGTGTACCTTTCATTAAATATCAATCTTTTACATATATGTTGCATAGGATTTCTGGGCCTATTGGGAAACGTACAAAGGGATTGCTGAGCTTTTGAAGTCACCCAAGTTCCTGCTTGTGTGTGATAAGTGGGAAGAACTAAAATTCGTGACTTCAGCTCATTTTGTCAAGTAAGCTCAAATGTATTGTTTGCATTGAAGATATTTTAAAACTTGACTAATTTTGAAACTTACATAAAGATATTTTGCTGAACCGTTTTTTCAAAGAAGTGGATAATTTTAAGGATTTAAAATGTGTGAATTAACCAAGATGAAATTGCAGGTTTTGGGACACAAGTCTTGAACTGGAGAAAAATGATCTAACCTCGTCAAGTTCTGTCACATTGTTTGAAACACCAAAAGAACCATTACCGACTGAAAACAGAAAACCATTGGAAGAGTTACTTGTCTGCCAAGTTCAGGTAAAAAAAGGAGTCTTTCTATTTTCAATACGATCAAATACCTAATTACGTATTTGTAAGGGAGTAATCTTGATATATTTATTTTTATAATTTACAGCCTCTTCAGCAAGAGATGGACACTGTTGATACTGTTGATGCTCTTGAGGAAGAAGAATCCTATCAAACCTACGAAGAGACAACAGTGACGTCAACAGATCAGGTGATGTCATCAGTGGAAGAGGAGAGATCAACTTTCGTCATAACGTCCGTGACTGACCCACGTGACGAAGACAAAGAGTTGACTCTCCAAGAAGCCATCATGTTGGGAATCATCGACCAGACGACAAACAGTTACATAAATCCAGACACAGGAGACACTTGTTCTATTACTGAAGCTATGAACAATGGCAACATCATGTTTGAATTCACATCTAGAAAGAAAATCCGTGAAGAGAAAAAATCATATGGCATCATATCCATTAAAACAACCAAGGAGAACAGACCCTACACAATCAGCTGTGTAATTGACCCCAAAACGGAACAGGAAATGACATTATCGGCTGCTGTTAGCAAAGGAATTATTAACAAAGCAGACTCCACATACAAGACTGAAACTGGTGATTTGATGAGCATTGATGATGCAATTTCAAGTGGTCTTGTCAAAGTAGAATATCAAAATGGTGGAGAGCATCACGAAGCCGAAAGCACGACGAGAACTTATGCAGTGCACGGAGTGCTTGATAGAAAAACCAATCAAAAAGTGTCTTTTGCAGACGCGCTTAATAAAGGTCTTCTCAATAAAGAAAGTGGGGAATATGTTAACAATGTAACCAATGAACGACTACCAGTCCAAGACGCCATAATGAAAGGATTTATAAAAGCAAGAATCGTGACCGATACTTCTAAATTAGACGTTGATCCGGAAAATAAAATGGTAGTGGAGAAATTTGCATCAGCACGTTCCAAACTCCAGGCTGCAAAAGCCATTCGTGGAACAACAAATGGACATAGCTAAACATTTGTGAAGGGGTTAATCTGAATTTATTTTTCACTGCTTTGTTATGCTTAACTGTTTATAAACTGATGATAGCTAATTAATATTTTTTTTTACCAAAGAAGTTAAATGATTTAATCATTAAATGGGAAGTTCTGTTCTGATAATATGAAATTGACTCCATATATTAATCTGTTTTATAAATGAAAACAGTCTCAATTATTATCATTGTGTTATGCAGCAGATAGGTAAACTTAGATAGTTGATTTGTATCTCTTTTTATGCATTCATTATTGACATATACATGTAACCCATATATACATGTACAAGATTTACATCAATAAATAATAATTGAATTATGAATTGCTTGTTAGCTGTTTATTAGACTTAAATAAATATTTTCAGAAGGAATTTATGGACCGTCTCTCGAAAAGTTGAAGGGAATAATGTAAAAAATATTAATGGGACCTATTCACGATATACACATGTACATGTAGTTAAGGCAATGAATACATTTATTATGTCTACCGGGTATTCAAAATAAATTGTAAAATGAGATATAGAAAATAAGTAGAAGAACTAAAAAAAAATTCAAACGTTAACTCAACAAACGTTTATGTAAAACAAACGAAATTAGAGGGGATGTAAGATTTTAATCGACTCAAGTTCAGAAATTTCTTTGTTATAGTTTTCTAAATTTAAATTGCAATTTACAGAACTCAAAGCAAGTGGGTCGATTAAGGGAAGTATGCGTACAAAGATATCGCAATCGACGTTGGTTAAAGGCTTCGCTTTTTAAAGAAGAAAATAATTACATTCAGCGTCTGGTAATGATGCAGAGATTTAGGTTTCGAGCTCTTTTCAAATACATGTAATCATGCTAATTATTATCCGAAAAGATGGGACATGTATTTTATAAAATATACAGTAAAGGTAATCGGAGACCTGAAATGCTAAAATTTATCCAAGTTTATTTTAGTGATTATAAAGTGTGGTTTCATTTGTAGAAATAATTTAATTTAGTGATTCTTGGGGTTCGAATCCCATTATTGGACGTGGAGACCGGTTCATAGATTAGACCGCATATACCGAGGTCCCGTGTCGCACTAAGTGCTGGCACGAAAATGATCCCTCACTGCTCAATGGCCCTTGGTGCCGAGTATAGGATAAATGTAGCTCTCCACCGGCAAGTGGTGCCATATGAGTGAAAAATTCTCGATAGGGACGTTAAACAACATGCAATCAAGCAATCAATCTTAACTAAACTTAATATATGTATTTTTAAATGAAAAAATTGTAAATTTATTGAAAACAGGAATAAAAAAATTATACACTGTATATAGCTGTTCATGCATTTGAAATCATATATCGTATTATGGTATATACATGTATTATTTCGTAATAATAATATGCTAAAGCTGTAATTAAAATTATCTTTGTTTTATAATTAGAACATAATTCCACTTGTCTCTTTAGAAGGATCCGGAAATCTTTAGGAGTTTGTGGTATAAACAAAGTCATTTTGTCACCCCTTATTACGCTAAAATGAGCGGCTTATAAACCGGAAATGGCACGATACTCTACCAGAACTTCTTATTACTACTATATAGTACAGTGAGAACTTCCTTTAAGATTGGATGCTTACTCCGACTTTGTCTCTATTGTCATTTTTTAATTATTTGTTCCGAAAATGGAAATTTTATTGTGCTTGTTCAAGATTTTGTTCATTCTAGAAATGGGATACGCTGGTAAGAATTTATATTTTGATATTTTACTGTAGAAGTTCTTTTTTCCACGTGGTATTAATTTACGCTATGTACGCGGTCACAAATTTTCCGCGGAAATTTATCCAACCGTTTTTAATATAAATCTAAGGCATATAGTAACAGTCTAGGAAATCCGCGTTATTTTCTACACACGGATTACACAGAATTTGAGATTCTGCGGAATTATGACCCCGTGGAGAAAAGTACGTCTACAGTATTTATTATTATTTTTTATTTTATGGTAAGCACAGCAAGCAAAAAAGTTTAAGAATTTGCAATTTTTTATCAACAAAAATCAAGTATTGGTGTAAAAATAGTGGAAAAATATGCCTAAAGGAAATATTTAGAGCCTGGGCTTACCATGGATTCAGAAAGAGATTTCGAAGAAAAGATACAAAAATCTGTATTTAAAAAAATGAACATAATAAATGTAATCAATGTCAAGTTTTAGTATGAATTATATTTCCTGAACATTTTTGATAAACGTCTTTAATTTTCAATATTTTTTCTGAGATATGTTGAAAGAACCATGTTCTTGAGATATATATGAATTATTTTAAAGTCGCCGCGTGACGCAGTGGATATAGAGGGTTAGTTCTGTAGACGCGGAGTAGCAGTTGATCCTTACGCCGAGGGTTCGAAAACCATGCATGCACTGCAGAACGTGGTGACCTTTCATCCGAATGAAGTCCCTTTCGCAGTGGCACGAAAAATATTCCTCGCTGCTCAATTAAGGCCCTTAGTCTATCCTTCAGCGGTTTCTTGCAAATATTATTTTTAATGAACTTTTACATTACTTTCCCAATTTCCTTATCACTCTTATTTTTTAAAGTGTGTTGCATTCTATTTTTCTTTTACAAATTAGGTTCCCTTCTATCCAGAGTAATATATACATATCTATATTTTTGTTCTTGACAATTTGCAAAGCAAGAATTTTGGCAATAATGCGTACTCGAAGGCTTTCACATTGTTGCGAAATTTGAATTTATGGAAAGAATATTACTTTAAATAAAAAGTTAGATATAAAATAAGCTCATAGTGTTATACCTTAATACCTTCCACCAGAGAAGAACTTTTCAGTAGATCAAGACTTGGAAATGCATCCATTCTCATCTAAGACAATGCAATCTATGTGAGTTGACCGAATGTTCAAGCTTGTACAGAGTTTGGAGGAAACAGGGATTGTTAATGTACCGATATCTTATATACATATATAATTAAGACAAAGATGGTATAATTTTTCACTTTAAGTCCAATTAGGCAAATTTTGTTAATGTAAGAAGTAAACTCAAGGAACATAAGGAAGAAGACTTTGAATTCCTTTTTTTTTGGTATTTTTTTTTTTTACATTCTCTTTCCTTGACTTTAGATCTTTTCTGTCACACTTGACTTTGCAACTCTGAGTGCCATATTACCAAGCAATAAATGTAAATGTGAAAAATATATACCGGAAGTAAATCCATATCGTTTACGGTTCTTGAGATACAAGATGTGGCAGGCGGACATCTAGACAGACGGACAGACAGACGCCGGGTAAAGTGATTCCTAAATGCTGCTAAATTTGCTCCGCTGGTGACACAAAAATAAAGTTTACAGTTCTAAACAAAAGTTGAAGAAACGCTTTCAAGCCTAGGGAAATTTTGACATAGAGACTTAGTTGCAGGTTTGGTAAAAATAAAAGTGGTACTGAAGGTACAGCAATAGGCATCTTTCAGCCTCGACAAAGATAATCATTTTGAATGCTGAAATTGTAATCTACTGTACAATGTATGTATACGTAATGTCTGGTTAAAAGAAAACCAATTTTGAGAAAAAGGGGACTAGAGTATCAAAAAACAAAGAATACGTAATAGGTTTCATGAACAAAAGTCTTCCAATTCGCTGTTTATTTCTGCATCAAAATATATTTTGAAAGATTCTGTTTCCGGTACTCTTAGCCATCAAAGATACTCTGTGACCTCCAAAAAAATGGCACCGGGGTATCTCTTTCTAGCGATAGAAGACTAGCTTGATATCTTAGACTTAGACTTACGGAAGCGTATGCTTCCGTATAGACTGGATGTTTTTATTCGTCATTTAAATGTCACCAGCCGGCTCAGTGATTATATATAGCGCGTTTGTTTCTAGAGACGTGGGGTAAGGCGTTAATCCTTACGTGACGGGTTCAAACCCAACTCGGGACATGCAGGTCGGTCCTTCCGATGAGACCTTGTAAACAGAGTGAATTCCCATTTACAAAAATATCCCTCGGTCACTTCTCAAAGTATCTGATTGCTGAGCACAGGTCTATATTTTGCAGCCCTCCATCTGAAAGTGATGGCGTCTCCAAAGGGGTGAAAAATCATTCTCGAAGAGACCTCAAAGAAACATATATTTGTCGTTAATGTATCATTATCTACAAGGTCATTGCCCTATAATTCTTACATATAATAAGATAACTAACTGTAAAAGAATTTTGAAATTAATCCAGAATAAAAATCTTCCTAATTAAAATGTCAAAGGCAATTTTTCACTCTTGTTCTTACTTTAGAAACATGTTACATTACATGAAACATAGTATAGTATTTATACATATCTTAATGAACCCATCCCTTAGCTAGTCTTTCCTACTGCAAATACCTATTACATGTGAAGAGCTCGAGTTTGCTGGAAAAAAAAGATTTCTGGCAAATTAAGAATTGAAAGGAACAAAAGAAACTTTCACAATTTCCTTATCACGATAATCTGTGGTCTTATCTAATAATAAAGGTGCGTTGCCTTCTAATTTTTGCAAATTAGTTACCCTCCTATCCAGATTATTATATTTCTACTATTGTTGTTGAAAAAAGGTTTAAATCAGAAAATGTAAACATGATTCTTAGCATTTATGGAACTCTAAGGCTTATATCCTGTTGTAAAATTTGATTCTGTTGAAAAAATATTTATTACTTTAAAAAGCTAGACTTTAAAATAAGCATATGTTTTTTTATCTTTACTATAACCCATCAGAAAAGGACGTTTGTTGTAGATTTAGAATTTGGAAAGAAAATCCATGATTTTTATCTAGGACAGTACAATTGTTGAGAGTTGAACACATTAGAACATGTACCGAGTTTTAGGGAAAAACAAAGATTACCTGATGTACAGTATTTTATAGAATTAAAACGGTATAACACATGTAATTCACTTTTAGTTTACCAAGTTTATTAAATTAAACTTAATTATAATTAAACAAGTAAACTCAAAGATGAAAACTTTTAAAAATTTCATATCCGTTAATTCCTAAACTTTCATTGCCAAATTTACACTCGTGACTTTGCGACTTTGTTATGTATGGGGTGACCACAAGGTTTGTTGAAAGAAAAAAAAACCAGAGAAAAATACTCAGTAATGCTCGCAGTTCCTTATGAAAGTTTAACTGACAGTTCTTTAAATGCTTTCAACTCTAGGAGAGAAATTTAACATTAAAGATTCAATACATGAAGCTTTAGTAGTAGGTTAAAGTAATAATGCCACTGAAGGTGCAACAATGGTATCTTTCAGCCTTGTAAAGAATTATTATTTTGATTGTGTTTGTAGAATGACATACAACGTATGATTATGAGAACCGGACCATGTTTGAGAACTAAATAAACTACGGTATCGAAAAACAAAGAAAAAGCGATTATATATTACCCCGGTATATGTTTTATGAACAAAAGCTGACCTTCAGTGTTATTTCTGCATTGAATGTACTCTGAAAGTTTCTTTTTCCGGTACTCTTAGTCTTCAAAGACACTCTGTGACCACAAATAAAAATGGCACCGGGGTCTCTGTTTCTAGTGAGAGAGGCTTATAGTCAGATATCGTCCATAATTTTAGATTGCATGTTTTCATTCGTCATTTGTCATCAGTTTGGCACAGTGATTAGCACGTTTGTTATAAAGACGTGGAGTAAAGAGTTGATCCTTAACATATCGTGTTCGAACCCAACTGCGGGTCAAGGCTGTCGGTCCTTCGAATGAGATTATGTAAATCTACGTCCCGTTTAACAGCAAATGCATTTACAAAAATATACCTCACTGCTCAAAGGCCGTAAATGCCATGCGCAAATCTAATTAAATTGCAGCACTCCACCATGAAGTGGTGGCGTCTCCATCAGAGTGAAAATTTCTCGAATGATTCGTGATTTATATATATAATATAAAATAATGTATCTTACTACTATTATGTCATTGCGCTGTTTTTAACAAATAACAATATAACTTACTTTTCATTGGAACCTTTCAAATAAAAGATTGAAGTAAAAGAAGTCTGTCTACATAAAAAATCAATGATTATTTTCACTTTTGCTGACTAGTGAAAAACATGTTGCATAACAGACATTTGATATACTGTACAATTTAACATACTTCAATTAACTTTCCTTAGCTTTTTATTGCAAAAGCTATGGAGCCTAAATCTTGTAGAACTCCTTCAATTTCGATATTTAACTGTACATGTAAACTAGTTGTTTTTGCTATAAAGAATCTTCATATCTGGCAATGAAATCAAATGAACATATGAAACTTTCACAATGTCCTTATCTGGCAACGAAATCAAATGAACATATGAAACTTTCACTATGTCCTTATCACTCTTGTTTTGAAAGTGCGTTGCCTTCCAATTTTTACAAATTAGTTCCTCTTCTTTCCAGACTATTATATTTTAAGACCACTGTCGATTGTTGTTAAAAGTGGGCTTGGAAATAAGTAAATTAGCTTTTTAGATAGGATTTTTGGCAAGTAAACTAAAAGACATATTCTGTTGGCAAATTAAACTGTTTCTAAGAAATAAAATATTTATCACTTTAAATAAAAAAGACAGATTTTAAATTGAGCACACTCCATTATAACATTTATTAAGGACTTTCATGTTATCTATCTAGAATTTGGAAATACAATCCATTCTTCTGTACGACAGTGCAATCTTTGTGATTTGACCACATTTTCGAACATGTAAAGAGTTTGGGGGAAAACCCAAAGATTACGCATTAATAAATATGCTTCAGGTTTTGTTATCTGAATTCATTAAACCTGGTTGTAATGTAAGAAGTAGATTCAAAGAATAAAACTTCATTAATAAATTCTTTTTTGGGTAATTTTCACATCTCTTCGAGACTGTTATATAGTCACAAGTTGCTTTGCGACTCTGGTATGCACTGGGAAACCTATTAGCGGGTTTCTTCAATATTCTTTGTATGAATAATTTATTCAGTTAAAAATAATGCAGTTTTATACGAAAGTCAAACTGGCAGAAACGCTTTTAATTGGACGTCAGGGACTTATACATTTAGTCACGATGAGGGATGGTGGTAGGTAAAGATAGTAGAGGTACTTTAAGCCTCGAAGAAGATGTTGTTTTTAATCTGACGTGCAATGTATAGTGACGAGAACCATGTTTTGTGAACTAGAAAAATTTGAAGGACATAACATTTATTAAATATTACGCTACAGGCATAAAAACGATGTCGAAAGCTTAAGAAGGTCGAAGGGTGTGTTGACTGCCACATTAATTGATTAATTACTTGAAATGTAAACTACAAACAATATTATAAGATTCATAATTAAAAACAAACGTTTCAGACCTTAATGCACAAACATGAACCGCCCGAAATTGTTTTTGCTCCAAAATACAAAAACTAAGCTTAAGATTTTAACATTTAAATTATTGACGAGTTTGAGCAGAGAAATCTCTGAGATGGTATTTCCAAATGTTGTAAATTTTGTACATTTCCTTTCAACAAATAAAAAACCTCTTCTGTTTTTTTTTTTTGCAATATTCCGCTGAGTGTAGACTTTATTCCGTTAATGAAAAGGTTCAGCGATGAAGGTATAATAACCAGTCTATATGATTAATATGGACAGGGAGAAAGGTTGTGTCGGTATAAAACCGCGAAATAACGATATTACACGTCAATAAAAAGGAAATAAAAGGCGAACATGACCGGTACAATCAGTCGTGTAGAGAATGGCCGAGGGTGGATAACATATACAGATCCATTGACATGTTAATCACCACAATATTTCACTTTATAGTGAGAATTTTGAATTAAATACAAGTTAAATACCTCCCCCGATATTTTTTTTATATCATTGTCGTGAGAAATAATTCAAATTGCATGATAGTAATGTTTTTATAACGATTGAGTAGTACAACAGTAAAACTTGTATTTTCCGAACAAAGTTTGGTTCCGTAGAAATTGGTCGAATTAGACAGATCTCAAATTAGACAACTGAACTTGCTATTAGGAACCACCAGTTTCCATCGAACTAGGCAATATTTCAGAATATACAATATCTAAATGAAACAAGTTTCACTCCAGATTTTTTTTAAATGGATGCATTAATAAAGTTGCTTCATGAACTCTTTTTGAAACAAACAATTAACAGAAAGGGAGAACTCTTTGAAATAATAGCCCGCGTGGCGCAGTGGTTAGAACATCTGCTCCGAGGAATTGATCCTTGCTTCGAGGTTTCGAATCCGACTGTGGGAAGTGGAGACCGGTCCGTCGGATGAGACCGTATAAACCGAGGTCCTGTGTCGCAGTAGGTGCTTGCACGAACAAGATCCCTCCCTGCTAAATGGCCCTGAGTGCCGAGTATGGGCTCTCCACCGGCAAATGGTAGCGTCTCCATATGAGTGAATTTCTCGAGAGTAATCTCAGCGAGATGGGTAGAGACTGAAAATTTGGACTGACGTCTACTAATCCAGACAACGGCATATTGACGCAAATCTGGTCACAGGTCAACTGGTCGCATTCACCTGTTTTCCAACATAGAATGAAGTTTTTACTGATTTAAAAAAAAATCAGATCCATAACAAATGTTCTGACTTTATACTGTAACTAGGATTTTATTCATAAATCAAAAGAACAAAAGTCATTGTTTAAAAACAGATTTTGGTATTTACTTGAATTTCCTGGTTGTAATGTTTCGTCGTACATGGCGACGTCATAAGGGATATATCCAAGTTGATAATTAATGTAGCCTTTTCCTGTGTTTTTGTCATAAATTCGTAGATGCCCGTCCAACTGTTCCGAAACAAACAGGTATTTCTAAAACACAAAGGCAAATTATTTCAATTCAATTTTTCCTTGATATTGGTCATTGGTTATGAAAAAACTACAAGTCAACTTGGTCAACATAATCAACATAAATAATGTTGATGTATCGGCTCATTGTATTTTCAACAACAAAAAATATCATATCATGCATAACAAAGAATTTTAGAATCTAGAATTTCAAAGTCTGTGCTCATGGGTTATCCTGTAAATTGTTATTAAATAAAAAGCAAAGATTATGATATTAATTCGTGCTTATGGAAATCAACTCATTTCCTTTACATATTTGAAATAATCTATTTTGATACTCTCCATTGGATATTTCTTTTAAAATGATATTTGAAGATTATAGGTAACCAAACACTACCAAGCCTTGAATATAACACAGAAACCTACTTCATTTGGCATACTCCTCAATTCAATTTTGGGAGAAGCAATGCACAAACATATATTTAATTGATCGCCTTTCAGAACATTCAAAGCCACACTAGTCTTCCCAATGTTATTCTGAATAGATTGCAAGATAATTTTTTAACTTGGTTGTCTAAAATCATGACCTTGTCCAATAAGTTGATGAAAAAGGTAAAGTAACGTCTTTGTTTAAAGTCAGCATTTTGCAAATTTTAAGTCGACAAAATCGACCAAGCATGACATCGTTATCAAATATATATAATCTTCGTTAAATAAATAATTGACGTAAATTTTTATACAAATTTTTAGGCCTTTCTACGAATTTTCCAGTTTATTGTACACCTGGAGCACACACCCGGTGTGATTTGATCGACAGGGGATGTTAACCCCTAAAAGACACTAAGTTGTTCCAACCTCGGTTGTTTTAGAGATTCCTGTACGCTCTTCTCCAATTTATAATTCTAATTGATTTATGATTTGATTACTAATCGTTATCTTCGTATTTCACAAAACACACATCTAATACAGTAGTTAAGTCCCAAATTCTTCTAACGAAAATTTTATTCTGTATACTTTTATATTATACATATTCTTAAATATATTACAGCTAGACAGGTTACCTCAAATAAAGCTACTCCGAAGAATTTGGCACCTGCTTGAGACACAATGATTCGCCTACTGTTTCCGTTAAACTGTACACTCTCTATGGTGTTTTTGTGGCTATCTACCCAGTATAGAACGTTTTCTTTATAGTCAATAGCAATACCACGTGGAGCCAGCATATTGTCCGATACGACAGTTCTTCTATTCAATCCTAAAAGGTCCGACATTTCTATTTTCGGGAAAAATCCCCAGTCACTCCAAAACAAATGACTACAAGAAATAAAAAGTTCATAGCATCTCACAGTTGGAGAGTTTGATTACAGTCTACTTTGAATAAACAATTAAAACATGTAGAGAAGCAAGGTTATTTATTTGAGAAAGTAAATAAATTATGTAGCTCGCCCCTTATTTTGACTATGCAAAACGTGATCTTACCCTTTTTGTGGATAAACGGCTATCCCATGAGGATTTTCAAGATCTGTCTGAACCACCACTTTATAAACAGGGTCCTCTGTCGAATTTTCCTTTAGAGCAAACATCTTGATCCAGTTGTATTTGGGATCGACAGAATAGAGATTATTAGAGACCCAATCCACCGCTAAGCCATCAATGCTACCGGATGTTCCTGTGAATATCGTCTTGGTCGTCGTGGATCGATTGACCAACATCAGTCCTTGTATCCTCTGTTTGCTCCTCTCGCTCCAGTAGAGAGTCTTGAATCGGTAGTGGAAGGCTAGACCCCTAAACTGCCAGGCCGAGTGAGGAGCGCTGATGTGGCGGACACTTACATTACCACTGGGAATCCATACATTGGGATCGCCTTCGATCCCTACAATCCTTGCTTTTCCATTCACTAAAGGACTCATCGACCATAAAAGATTAGTTCCATGCCGCACTGTAAAAAAGAGAATTTGAATATATAGTGTCCTTATATCAAAAGGTCAAAAAGTGAGTATTCTAATAGTATTTGTAAAAGACACTGACAATGTATAGTCAGAATAACTATTTAGCATTGAAAGTTCTATTTACTTTTAACAACTAATCTCGTTTGATTAATAATGATTTCGCCATAGTTCCTTCAAAGGCAAATGATTTTCAGATTGTTATACAAAAAGCACTTTAAAAAAACCAACCTGAATTTGATTTATCGATTACCTATGACTTCATGTTACATGTACACTCCGAAACTTCATAAAAATACTAACAAACAAAGATAGGAAACGGGATCAAGCAAATATTCTACCAAACATTCAGATTGTTATACAAAAAGCACTTTAAAAAAACCAACCTGAATTTGATTTATCGATTACCTATGATTTCATGTTACATGTACACTCCGAAACTTCATAAAAATACTAACAAACAAAGATAGGAAACGGGATCAAGCAAATATTCTACCAAACCTCTTTCGTTACTTCTCATGAAAAAATTACGATGTAAAAAATTCTACTGTGCAAAAACACATTTGACAAGTAGAGTCAAAAGAGCTATTAGAAAATTCTCCTACATCAATAGCAATGCTTTTTGAAAAATTCTACATCGTTCTTTAAACTATCTTTCCAATAAACAAAAACATGTTTTGACATCATAGACAACTGCTTTTTTATAACATTGTTCTAAAAGAGCCGATCTGTTTTTGCCTTATAAAATGTTATAAATGTAGTATCCTTCAAGGTCGAATTCGATATTAAGATGACGTATTATCTATAAAAAAAAAAAGAGTGCTGTTTTCATTCATACATATATTCAGCTAAACTTGGATAAAAGGGTTAAAAAAATCACAGTGTTTGACAAAACTGTTTCACATTAAGATGTTTTACTAGACAAAGACATTTATTGATGATAAACTAACAAGTAAACTTTCTGATATTTTAAAAAAAAAATTCAGCGTCAACTTTTCCATTGTCAACATTTATTTTATATAGCAAACATATTATCATACCATGATCAAAATTCATATAGTGTCTATGATTCCCAACTGGTTAGATAAGCAAGAACGTGTTCACTGTAGGATTGCTATCTAAAGCAAAGCAGGATTCTAACAAATTAGTTGATGTAAGAAAGGAATCAACAATCACGTTATGTTAACATTTCTGATATTAAAATTATTAGGACAAAGACTTTGTGGAAGTTCGTAAACTATTTGTTTTTGTACATACTTCAACAACTTCACAATGTCTTTGTCCATATGTTATTCTGTTAAGTCGATCTAACAGAATTTATTTTCCTTACTAAGAGTTATTCTGATTCTACACAAATTATGGTACTCTGAAGTTGATATTGAAGAAGACATTCCTCATATACAATTATTATGAAAGGAAGTATTTGGAGAACATGTTTGCAATAATTTGCTGGAGTAAAATAGCAGCTAGTACTCGGTCTTTTTTGGTACATGTACTTATGAAGCAGAATTTATTCAAAAACTTCTACAGGAGGATTTTTTTTCTTGTTATTTTAAAATATTGTTGACAATTATCAATACTAGTTCCTTTCATCCATAATGCAATTAAAAATTTTCTAATGAACTCAATAAAAAGACTCCTGTCTGACCCATCTCTTTTCCAATTTATTCTCTTGAAAGATCTTACAATGGAGTGAAGGTCTTTTCTGTAGCTATACAGCTCTTAAAGAAAATGTATACGATGAAACACCAAGCACATTTCAGGAGTAATGAATACTTACAGTTTATTATTACTTTAAATAAATTAGTCTATATGACCAATATAGAGGGTTCATTTTGAATGCTACAGGTCGACAGGGGATGTTTTTTCCTTTCACGCCTCTGATCTAAACCATATTGTTTCTTGGGATATGTATCTACCTTTAGTATATTTTATAGGCATTTTTTCGCTGTTTATTATCTTTTGTTCACGTAAAAAATTGTAATGTATTTATTAGTGAATTTGCTTTCCCTCAACGTTAAACAAAAACTTTATTATTATATTAGCATTTTAAACATGATGGTTTTGTGCAAAAATGAAGAAAAAAATAGGAACTGTGTACATGTATATTTTCTGAAATGTACATGTTTGAATTACTCTTGAGGTTAAACTCCTTAATTAAAGCTTGGATTATTGAGGCCCATGCAAAAATTTGTCACATTTAAGTGCTGAATTATTTAATTTAAAGTTCTTCCATGGCTACGAATCTTTAGGATGTTAATAAATAATCAGGTTACATTAACTTTACATAGCAAGCTTAAGATAAATATTGTGATTAATTGTCATGTGTACACATCTATTGGTATTTCTGAGTGATATTAGTTAAGTACCTAGTATGTTGATGGATTAAGAAACCACAACAATTGTTTCACAGAAGCTTAGGATCTTGTCTAGTTTAAATAGTACCGGAAAAAGAGTACTTAATATGAAATCTTTACAGAATAACATAGGTCAATTTGCAAGTTTAAAAACAAAGCTATAGGCCCTTTTATCATCTGAATGCAGAGCAATGTATAGCAATATACGTGAATGAGATTTTCGTCAATTAAAAGTAAATTTAAGGTTATCCTGACCATTTATTTCTCATAATTTTTACAAACTTGCTTGTCTTTGTTTTTCCCATCAGAAATCGACTTACGTATTTTTCTGTACTTTCTTTATGAATAAAACGAAGCATTTCATAACTTTTCTTACAGGCGCGAAGTTGAAAGCAACAACAGAAAAAAATGATTCACTTAGAAGATAGAAATTAAAGGTTTTTGCACCATTTGCCCCTGGAGTGTTGCAAAATTATACAATTATGTATTTGGTCTAAAAACCTTCAAGCAGCGACAAATCTTTTTGTACAAACATCTACTGCGACACAGAATCTCGGTTTATACGGTCTCGTCCTATGGGCAGGTCTCGGGGTTTCCTAGTGGTATTCAAACCCGTGATGAGAGGATCAATACCTTACTCTGTGTGTCTAGAGCACACGCTTTGACCACTGCTTCACGCGGGCGACTTATTGTAAATTACAAGGTTTCAATCCATAAAATTCGTTATTTTGTTGAACTAAATGTATAGAAATACATCTTTGTTATTCTAATTTGTTCGTGAAAACTAGTTCTCAATCTAATTTTGGTACTAAACACACCAACATTAAATACTTACTTTTAACGCATGAAAATTCTTGAAGTCAATTCTATTTAAGAAGTTTTGAGATCTGATTAACTTTTTTAAAAATACCAATGCTATAATTTTCTAAAAAATAGTAAAATAATACCAATAATTTTTTTTCAATTGTTCAAAGAGAGTGGTCAAGTTCTTCTTAAAATATTTTTGTGGTAATCGTAAATACCTTTTAAAATTCAAAGAATATTTCACTGAAAATTAATTAATCATATCACTTTTCATTATTTTTTTTAATCCCAAAAATGTTTTGTTATGATTTGGACAACAAAAGTAAGTTTGCTTTTCGTGATCAGCAGCTCAGTTTTGAAGTACACTGTACTAATGAATGCATTGGATCAAGAAGATCTTACATGTGATTTTCACTCATTTACTCCTTTATCAAAGGCATTAAATTCTCCAGTTTATTTATTTCAAACAATTTGAAAAGAGGAAAAAGTACTTAATGAAGAATTCTTTTATTCATTGAATAATATTAGAATATCATATATGAGAACTTTTATTGTAGATCAGGACTATATTCAGAAACCCAGAGAAGTCGACTTTTGTAATTCTCGAGGTACATGTAACATCGTCTTAAGGTTTATTAAGCCATAACTAGTACCGGAAAGAGAACACTTGTATTATATATTTCTCGAGTATCAAAGGTCAAAATTTAGGTTACATAACAGACTCAAAATGAACATGTACATGTGTTTAAAACCAAACATTTAGATGTTCATTAGATAGCAACCGATCTGCGAATCAAAAAATGAATTTCTGAAACATTTTTAGTCATTGCTCACCTTTTTCATGACCAAGAAGCCCAAATTAAATGCCTTTGACCTAGGCCGTTTTATGATACTTAAGATCAAAACAGCTCCTTTTTAAGTTAGAAAAATGACAATTCTTCTTCAATGCATTTGGATAATAAATAATTTATAATTTTTTCTGTGATAATTTTGAAGAAAATTTAGCATTTTAAACAAGGGATGTTGAGGAGGATTTGCCATCCTTGTAAATAAAACACATATTCAATAAACGACATTAGTTAGAAAACATATATTGGCCTGACATTTTTATGCAACTAGTCTTTCGAAATTTGACCCAATGATATTAAGTTGAATAAGCAAACAAGGTCATTGTAACAATCATCGAATTTGCGAAACGCTGACTTTAAACGAGATTTTTAAAAGCCTTTAAGCCTCAGCTTATTTGTTCGTAGCTTCACTTGGTTTATAAATTGTTTGTAAAACGGTTTCTTTGAGTTTTGAATCAACTGGAAACGTCAACACCATCTGCAAGTAATGAGAGAAATTACTGCAAAGGAGTTAAAGACAGAAAAACAGGATACCCGCTCCCTAGACAGGAAGGGTAACGACCTTAATTTTATTTGTTTATTTGATTTTAAAAGCCAAAAAATCAAGCTTTAACCCGAATTTTTTTTGTGCAACAATTTCATTTTATGTTACTTAATTCCATTCAAGATTGAATCATTCTTAGAATTCTTCTATACCATCTTTACAGAAATCGAATTTCCTTTAAGGACAGATGATACAAACAAAAAACTGATGCCTGGATTTGTTTATATTTTTTGACCTAATTTCATTGCAAATGATGCAAACAATAAATTTCTAGAGTATAAAGAAATTGTAAACCTTAATTATGTGATGTTCAAAATTCATCCTTCTGAAGCCATCCATATTATTCTATACCAAAGTTTTTACTTGAAAGTACATTTTTGTGCAATTTTGAATAGAAAGAAAATTAAAAACTACGCGGTGAAACTAATTCATTTCTTATGCGAAGTAATTCCGTGATGTTATGCAAAGACATTAGCTTTTTACTTTATATATAACTATATACCAATTGAAGTATTCAGAAGAAATGTTGAGCTGCATAAAACATTTTTTTCAAAAATAGACTTGAACGCATGCCGAAGAAATCTTCAAATTTAGACCTTTACTCGGCCCTTAAGGCAATTGAGCAGTGAGGGATCTTTATCATGCCAACGCCCACTGCGACATAGATCTCGGTTTTTAAAGTCTTATCCGAAAGAGAAGAGACTTTCACTTCTTGTCTCACTCGATTTGCAAACTGTTACTTCCTTTTGTACGTCCTAAGTTTGAAGCGGCACAGTATCTTTGTTTGATGTAGTTAAGATAAACACCTTTGATTACAAATGAAAATCTACTACATGTCTATGTAGCATTCAAGTGGATTATCTTAGCTAACAACAATTATAGTCCTTTCATAGTTTAATTGCAACACTTATAATTTCCTAAGGATATTAATGAATAACTCTATGTAACGTACGCTTATTTTATTCTAGAAAGACAACGTAGGAAATGAATCATTTTCATATGAAGGCCACTACAGCCAATATATGTGAATGACTTTAAATTGAACCCAATTTAACTAGCCTCCCTCGCCAGAATCATAGAACCGACGCCAGTTTTTGGAGGTCACAGAGCATCTTTGACGGCTAAGAGTACCGGAAGCAGAATCTTTCAGAATATAATTTGATGCAGAAATAAACAGCGATGGTCGACTTACTGTTATTGCAGTTTTGTTACTGTATTTTTCTAGTTCACAAAACATGGTTCTCGTCACTATACATTGCACGTCAGATTAAATTTTCAGGGTGGATAAAGCGTGTTCTTGGCAGATAAATTACGGAGTTTTTTCATGGTTACTTGAAAACTTTTCGAGTAATAACATTTAAAGTGATATCGTTCTCTTACCCCCCGGAGCAATCTGCAACGTCAAAAAATACAAATGTCAGCCGTTCAAATTTTTGGAGAAAATATTTCAATTACCAAAATCAAATTCTTAGATTAAACGAAACGGCTATAGTTATAAATGTAAAATATCTTAATTACTATGATATGATCTATTATTAAAATATGTAAACAAAGTATATGCATGTATAGGTATGAAATAATAATAATTTGAAAACGTTATATTTCTACTGTCTTTTCGTCTGTTTTCTCTAATGGAATTGCACAATGGAATGTGTCTTTTAAATTTGAATAATTTGTGTAGTTACTCCATATTTATCCATAAAATTGTTAGATAGTGTTGGTTTAATCTAAGTACGAAGTTTCATTACTGTATGACATAAGGTTCCTACAAAACAACGCTTGTCTACGGAATTTTGGGACAACCCTCGTACTTCGAACGAAATCTAATATTCAAAATAGGTTTACTTTATCATTACATTTACTTACATTTCAAATTATAAACATTAGATCAATTCAGGAGAAAATGACATGAACTATTTGTGGCGGATGTTTATGCATGTTTTCTGTTGAATATCACCGGAGTAAATTGGTCGACAGTAGCCTCGCTTTCGGTTCATTAAATCAACACAAATTACTGCTCATGTTAAATGCGTGATGACCATAGGAGATTGAACATAGTTCAACTCCCAAAAACTATCAGATTTCTGGCAAAAAATTCCGCAGTGAATTGTTTAACCGTTTAATGTTAATCTTTCATTTCTTGCTATGGGTTACTTTCTGATTGCCAACTAAAAAAATGACATTTTTACAGAATTATTCAAAGAGTCAATCAATCAACCTTTATAATACATGTAATAATCTGACTTTAACAAATGCAGATTAATAAAAGAAAAGAGCTCAATGAGTGGTGACTGATTCGTATTTCTATGAAACATGATATGAAATAAATCAAACTCCTAACCATTCAAAGTTTATTTGTGTTTCTCAATGGAAATCTCAATATAATACGATGATAAGTAATTTAATTCAATAATGTCAATTATTTCTTTGCTTTTTTCCCCTTTGATTTCAGATTCTATTGTTGATGGTCTTGCAGCTGACTATTCAAACCGTCTTTTGTTCTACACGGATACAGGCCTAGATCGTATTCAAGTTATTTCAATGGACAACTATCAAATATGCAAGACAATTATACAGAATAACCTTGACGAACCAAGGGCAATAACCATACATCCTCTGAAAGGGTAACTGAGAGATCAAACATTTTAATGACCATCTTTTCCTAAATCAATTTGCGATAAGTATATATGCTAATAAATTTCATTGATGCACATTTCCTTAATTTTAAGGCTTTTGTTTTGGTCTGATTGGGGAAGTAAACCTAAGATAGAATTGGCCAACATGGATGGAAGCGAACGAAGGATTTTCCTTGATCTGAATGAAGAAGCCTGGCCTAATGGTCTCATAATAGATTATCAAGGTACTTTCACTGTATAAAACATGTTAAGTTTATTCATATGTTTGGAGTCTCAGAATATTCCTTCACTCTGATAATAAATGCACAATATCAGGTAAGACATTCGGTTTCGATGGTATATTTTTCTTGCAAGTCAAATATATCATGAATAAAGATGAAATGAAAAATCTAAACATAATATAAAGATAATTTTTAAACGTAGTTCCCACTTTTGACTTTGCAATAATCCTTGAACTATTTTGCTTATGGAGTTTAATTTGCTTTTCTTGTAAATAGTATTATATTGCATTAGTAGGTTCGTCATTTTGTTAATCAATGACTTTTTTTTCTCAATTCAAACTGTGTTTTATTATCTTTTAGCTGTAAATCAAACGAAGCTAATAGTTTTGGTTGGGCGAGATAACAAAAAGATGCATTTAGAAAATGACATGAGATTCCAAGTTAGAATTGTTTAACTTTAGAAATGAATGTGAGGATTTGCCAAATGCATAGATGTTCACAATTTTGCATAAAAAATTAAAATACCCCCTCTATGATTTTACAATCTTCAATCTCCATGAAAATAATAAACTTACAATTGAAAAATATTGTACACAGATTACCAATTATGATGAGAGAACGTAGCACATTTCAAACATCTTAGCAGTAAGTCAGTAACATTACCTTTCACTATGCCGATGCCCTTAACAATGGTTTTGGTATATTCTCCTCTCTTGAGCTGAACCTTACTGATACTCTTTGTGACATTCTCCGAGTAGAAGAGTACCCGCTGGTCCCCGTCATATGCTAATGCCATGAAGCCTTTCCTGGTCTTAATGAAGCATTGTTTGGATAAAGTAACGTTCTGGAGTGACATATGACCAAAATTAGCTGGATACTGGCAGATAGCATCATTAATAGCGTAGATATGAGCAGGGCGCATGAATAACCTGGAAGCTGCAAGAAAGAACTTTATTTCCTGAACATATCTGCACATTTCCTGAAGATAGAAATATAACTTTTCCCAGGGTTAATGTGTAAATCTATATATCTAGTTTGTCAAATAAATGCACGGTATTATACTTAGACAGCTTCTGATTGATCCAAAATAAAAAAAAAAAAGGTTTTGTAATACGTAAAACATGTAAAATACTGCATATACATTAGCTCACGTTAAGAGTTTCAACAGTTAGAGTTGTACAGGAAATGTGCAAGCAAACCTTCTTGACTTATGATGATAAATTTTTTCAAGTTTTCTTCATTTTAAATAAACTTTTCTAATTTTTTTTGCACTTATATTATTGTTTTGATTTGACCGTCTTTCTTGCAAACGTCTGAAAACAATTTTAAATTTGAAGATTTATGCTTTTCATCGATTTTTTTCTCTCTACAAATATGAAAGTATTCAAGGTAGCATAATTACGGTTGAATTATCATATTATATACAAGTATAGCCATTATATAGAATCTGATTTTTACATCCCGTGGACTACTTTAAGGGGGGGGGGGGGCACCCCAGCCAGAAATATGTTGACAAGCAAAAAATTAATAAGTAAAGACATAATAAAATCCTTCTTAAAACGTCAAAAGTCAAAGTTGAAAAAGCCAAGATTAAAGATGGAATAACCAACTTTAAAAAAAATAATGCGTGGCACTAATACGCTTCCGTAAGACCTTCCCCTTTCAATTACATCTTTTTTAGGGAAAATTACATGTAGCTGTGAATCAATTTGAAAAAAAACAATCTTTATAAGAGTAGGTGATACGAAACTCGAGAAATTCTTCATGAATTAAACATTCTCTAATCACATTTATCAGGTACGTAGCAACGGAGGGGGGGGGGGGGCTTTTTTCCCAGCATTACTTTTACTATTGAAAATGTTCATTGAAAGGCTGGTTACACCCCTCCCCCCACTTTGTAACAACAGTTAAGTGATATCAGGGAAATGGAGTATTGTATGCTGCAAGAAAATTGGTACTGAAAGAAGTTGGCCTCTTACCCATCTCTGAACAGAATCATTCAAATGCAGTCATCACTCATTATATCCTTTATTTTCAAAAATTAATGAAAAAACAATAAAAATTGAATTGATGAAAATATGGTTCGTGGATCGCGGGAAGGAGAGGGCAGGGGCAAACTTTTTCTCTGAGCATATAGTATACTGTCTTCTTGCAACATTTTTGGCCAATATACTGTAGGTGCCAGTGCTCCCATTTTGCTACTCTAAGGCTAACCAATCATTTTATTTAAAAAAAATACGAACACAAATTGGAAGGTTTAACCTTCCCAACCCCAGGCCTTACGAAATAGAATTTTTAAATTTGAACTGTTTACACTTTTTTTGGATTTTTAAAAATTTTGTTTGTTTGTTTTATTTGTTTGACTGACAAATTTTTTTTGCTTGTGGGATATCTATGGGAACCCCCTTTTAAAACCGTTATTTGCAGCTACGGGCATTGTGCTTTTATTGTTGGAAATTAGTTGTATGCCATGTATATATAGTAAATCTATTAATGAAACTGATATTATCATTGACAGTAAAATATTACTATTGAAAAAAGTGATACGTAAAAATAGCGAAACTAAATGATACGTTTTAATTCAAGATAATTTGATAAAAACAACAGAGGTGATATAATTTTAATCCATAATACACAGTAGTGTTTTAATATTGTACTTCAAAAGGTCTGATTCATGCCATTCCAGATTGTTTTTTTTTTTCAAGACATGATTGAATAGACCGTATTGGGACTCGGCTTCGCCTCGCCCAATACGGATTTCCATTTCACACCCTGTATGAATCCGTATTAGGTCACTAACTGACTGTGTAACTAATAATACCTAGAAGCTTAAAAACGCAACCCATGACTTTCTTTATAAATATGTGCATCGTTTTAAAATATTACTTCCTTCAACAGTTTGAGCACAATTACCTTCATCGAGGGCTTTCACAATTTCGGCAGACCTGCCTTCTATATTGACTCGTTGGATAGCCTTTCCATTCGAATTGTCATTATCTGTCCAGTACAAGTGCCCTCTCACTGGATCAAAGCCAACGGCGATTGGTCTGTTGTGACTGACTTCCGGTGCAATGACGTAGACATCACCAGACGTTATATCTATTTGGTAAAGCTGTTTCTGGTAGGAGTCTGCGGCTATTACAAAGTTTTCTCGAACTGACCCTTTAATTGTCAAAGAAAGGTATTTATTCATTTATCAAATAAATGCAAGAAAGTAAATAAACTTATCTATATGTCCTTTACTTTTATTCAAGCATTGCTGTCAGATTTTAATTTTACAGATCATATTTTATAATTTTTGAGCTTGAATACTGTTTGTTATCTCCATATATTTCATATACATGTATGTGAATAAAGATGATGCAAATATGCTTTTTAATTATTGCAAATAAGTTAATCTCCTCATAAGCTTTAAAGACTCTGTAAATATGATGTACATAATTCATATTTTGAAACAAGAATCTATGATTCCATACAATGCTGCTTTACTTTAAAAAATTTTCTGAAATGTGAATATTTTAAATTTTGCAATCAAAAGAGTGACCAGATTGTTTGCTTTGAATTTTTATACATATTCTACAAATAACTTTATTGTCAAAATATACGGTAAGTTGCCTATAGTATTTTCCCTATAAATTGTCAAAAGTCAAAGGTTGCAAATGTTTTACCTGATATACAAGATCGCAAGTCTTCGCCAAGTTGAAATCCTGTTCCGCATGCGCAGACATACGAGTCATTATACAGTCCTAGACACAGCTGGTCACAATATCCATTGTTGTCACCACAGGTCACTATCAGAAAACAATTTTTATCTACACGTGGAATTTGGTTTACGTTTATTTAACAACAGATGATACAAAGTTGAACGATATTTTGAATTTTGAAATTTTGAAACATCTGAATATAGCAACTTCAGTCATGTTTATACAAGATAAGTGATTTGAAGTAATTTAACTGCTTGGATTTTTATTTTTCACAAATATTTGGGTTTATGTTAACAAAAAGATGGTCTAACAAGGATTAATAGATTACATATGTAATAAGGATGTATGCAGAAATATAATTTTGAACTTCAAAAAAAGTTCACAATTTATTATAATACAGTATATTAAACATGTTAAAGAAATTTATTATTCAGATCATTTGCAATCAGATAAGGTTAAAAATATAAACCAATCCAAGCATCCATTTTTTTTTGGTCTGTATTATCTATCCATTAATTCTTTTCATAAAAACATATTTGCTCGTCGCCATCTTTGACTAGAGTAACGCACTCTACCCTAGCTAGAACCTTTTCACACAGTGATATATCTACTTGTGTACATTTAAATTGACTCTCTGTCTCTCTATCCTAAACTCGTAAGTGTGTACTCTGTCAAAATCATACAAAATAATTTATGAAAAGGAACCAAATCAAAGTATTTCTCTTTTTTGAAGACTACCATCAAGAATGGGTTGGTTGAGGACGTCATATGCAATGACGTCAAGAGCTGTGCCCGTCTGTGGATGAAGAATTCCCCGGACTTTGTTTTTTGTCTGCAGGTCTGCGATGTGAATACCATTCATGTCGAGTTGGTCTGTCCAAACCAGGTAATCCTTTGTTAAAATTAAGGAGTTATGTTATATCTAGACATGTCTAATCACTTATAATCCATGCAATGCATACAACAATTCTATATGCAAAAATATACTGTACCAATATAATGCATCTTACATTTCAAAGAAATATATTGTCAGTTCAAATTAATTTAGTCATTTGAATATCTTTGTTGCTTTGTTCAAGCTATCAATTGTTTAAGGAAGGTTTCTTGGATTAAATGTCTTACTTGAAATTTGCTGATGCCATAAAAGCTAGCTGACTGGTATTTGAAAACAACAGATGTCATGCCTAACTCAAGATCGTAACTAACAACTTGATTTAATCCGGAATCTGCCCAGTATAACCTGATAAAAGAAAAGAAAATAATATTTGTGTATTTCACTACTATGCTAATCCACTTCTTAAGGATAAAAAAAGTTAGAAGATACACATTTTGTCGTTAAAGAAATATCCAGAAACATGAAAAAAATGTTCTGCATTGTCATTACACTTAAGAAACTTTTCCATGTTTTTTGACAATTTTAATATGTTGGATATTGGATTTTGATAAAATCAGAAATATTATACATAAAGAATTATTGAACAGCTAATAAGATGATGTACATGATAGTAATGAAAATTACGTGTCGGATGTGCAATCTAGGAATAAATGGTTGGGATGGCTGACGTCTGCTATAGGTAATTGTCGTCTGCCACCGCCATTTAATGATGACACCTCTATGACTTTTCTTCCGGGGTCAGTCCAGTACAGTTCTCTGTAATTTATCATTCAAAGAAATTACAAAGGAGTTTTACATGTATATTATGAAAACTTTTTTTATTTCTTGAATTTCTTGCTGAAAGTTTCTTTTTCAAAATTAACAAATTAACGGATAAGATTGGGATTTTTTGGAATACCCTCTTTGTGGATGGACTGCAATACCAAGTGGATCTACAAGATTTTCGGTTATCAGTTGTTTCTGGAATCGCCCATCTGGTCTGGCCACCATAATCCATTGATATTGACTGTCCGTCCAATATAAATTTTTCGTCATCCAATCAAAAGCAAGTCCTACATATTATATATTTTTTAAAAAAGCATTAATTACTTAAAGATGAAATGAAAAATCTAAACATAATATAAAGATAATTTTTAAACGTAGTTCCCATTCAAAAGTATGATCAGTTCTATCAGGTTGATTTCAGTATTGTTTAATTCATTATTTTACTAAATCAAAATTCACATTTGATAACACTGAACTTTAAAAACGAAAGTGGCAATATATAGTATTGTGTAATTTTATTTTTATAAATCAGGTTGTTATCAGGAACCTTTTACCTTCAAAAATTGATAAACTTGTATTCTATTTTGCAGGATTTGGTGATAGACTTTTAAGTGAATTAAAGAAACTAGCCCCAAAAGATATAAAAATTAGGGTAAGTTCAAAGTTTAATTGCTATACTCTAATTTACTTTAATTCTTAATTATGTTTGACAGGATTGCTTATGACCCGAGTTATATTTTAACCGTGAGCCAAGACCCTTTTGGCATGTTCAAGGAAACTTGGGGAAAAAAATTGCAGGGAATATGTTCTGGAGGTTTATACATACAGTATATCACTATATTTTCGCAACACCTCATTTCGCTAGAAATCTTTTTTGTATTTAATAGCAAGACAAAATTTTTGCAAGTTGTAGTTAACGTTGTTTATAATTCTTAACAATACAAATATACATGAGAATTAAATGTTCACAAGCAAGAAGACTTGCATAATTACGCGAAAATAAAGTTCTAGCATACAAAGAGTGATTTACAGTAACACAACAGCTGCATAAGACCTGATTCATGATTTCATGCTGTACTTGAAAAAAAAAAAGTGCTTTATTAAATTATTTGTTTCCTGATAACATACAACGTAATATTAGAGAAACATTGGGATTGAATAAAGTCACTTGCAGAAAATCTGAACCTTGTTGCAAAGCACAATTTTTTAAACTCTAGTTTGTGTTTTAAACCTGACTAAAAGCTATTTGTTAGAAGTTAGCAAGGATATGGTTGAGGATATAATCGATTTGAGCAGTCACATGTGACTGAAATTAAAATTGAGCCATTGATTTATTTTACATATTTTATTGCAAATCTGTCTTGCATTTTAGATATCTGCTCCTCAAGAAAGGTTATACTCAACTTGGATAGGGTAAGTACCAAAGATTTCTTTTTACATATTTGGTTAAAATTTAAGAAAGTCACACAATTCCAAAGGTTCCATCAGTTTGTGAGAAAATGTATTTTAAAAATCTTAAAAATATTAATGAAAAGAACATGTAGGGGCTTGATGGGAAAAAATCATTTCCAATTACGTAGCATCATTTCGTTACAAAAAAACACCATTGAATGCAGCTGCTTTTTACTTTTTTTGCAGTGGTTCCATTAAAGTTTATCTGTCAACATGTTCGGAGAAAGTGTCAGCTGGCATTTTGCCTGATTGACAATTTAGTGAAACGCCCCTAAATGAAGAAAAAATACTAATTCTCCAATTACTTAATCCTGTTATAACTGTATTTTCAATTAAATAATCAACCAGCAGATAAAAAAAAACAACATTACATAATTTAGATATTATACTTTGTCTCTTCTATTTAATTTTCAACAATGATTAAGAAGAAAAGGAACGTAAATAAATGTACTTACTCGCGATCAGATGTAGGTTTATTTGATTCCTCGTTTTTAGAGTGTTTTTTTTTAAAAGAAAATTTCTAAATCCTGGGAGGATATTTTTACTCTTCTTAATATTTTTCAAACCATCAATTGTTATATTAATTATACATGTATATAAATATATGTTTAACCAGAATTTACAAAAAAAAATTAATTGTAAACTTGAACGAACGTCTTATTCAATTCACATGAATTTAATTTATATATAGCAAATACCCGGTAATAAAAAAAATCACTAAAATTATTTTGATATAATTATATGATCATTCTAAATGATACTATTATGTTCCATACAATTTGATAATGTGTAATTGGCTCGTTGGTCTAGGGGTATGATTCTCGCTTAGGGTGCGAGAGGTCCCGGGTTCAAATCCCGGACGAGCCCAATTTTTTTTACTTTACTGAACGATTCTCTACATTGCAGCACATATTTTGATTTATAACATGCTTTAAAATGTTACCAATCAGTATGTAGATTTTTTTTACATATTGATAACAACATAAATGTTCATCCCCTTTCCTATTTCAAATCTTATATTTATAAACACTTTCTGTATATACATTGAGATTTATCGGCGACGTGTTGTCTTGTAAAAAGTCATCATTTCGTAATTTCCGCGGTCCATATAATAACCTTGTCAGCAAATATAATTTTTAAGTCAAATGCTGACTGGCGTTTTTCATAATAATTTTCAAGCCATAATTTACACAATTTTAAAATTGTCGGCGGATTTTTCCGTTATTTCACGATCATGACAAGGAGCATACGAAGATGTGACGAGTCGGAATGGGGATGCTCACCCTTAATGGCACCTGATCCCACCTCTGATGTTGTGGAGGTTCATGTTTGCCCTGCTCGTATTTTGTAATGTTTAAAGAACTTTTGGGTTTGAATACTGTTATCTCCATATACAATCGTGTCTCGTATTAAAGAACTACGAACGATAGTTCTCCCGCCTACCTCCAAGTCAATTTTCAAAAGTTAATATATTTGAACGATTTTCCATTTGTATATTCATATTTACATGAATTTCCATAAAACGTTACTTAATTGGGAATACAAAGAGAGATAACCCTAAAATTTTGTTAAAAACTCGCGTTTTCCACTATAGAAATCAACGGAAAATATTTTTAAAACATCTTTCCCCCCGTGAAACAAAAATTCCTTCAAACAGGTAATATAGACTAAACAATTTCAATGGCTTAGAAAGATCTATGCAGTACATGTAGGTGTGGCAGCGGATTGGTCAATTTCCTATTCAAGGGTACATGGTATCCAACAATAAAGATTGTCTTGTAATAATTATAGCGAGTAGTGGGTTTTACTCCATCGAGATTTTTTTGTGTGAATTTTCATTTTGAGGGCACATCATTTCCTTGACACTCTGCTTAAAATTCTGACGAGATACGTACACGAAATTTACGCAACAGCGAACTTAAATATGCACCATTCACCAAGAATTAAAGAAATTATTTTTTGTTTGCATTTGTTCTTAAAAACTTCAAAAATGTTAGGTGAACACTTAGAAGTTTGGTTCAGTGTAGAAAAGCCCGCGTCACTTCATTTGTGTCAGGAAGACACGTTCCAACAGTTTTCTATCATATGTAATCACGGGCACCTGGCGTTACTTATTTTTCTTTTAATAAAAAAACTTACCCACTACCTAATAATAAACGTTTATTATTAGGTAGGGGTAATTTTTTTTATTATCAGGTGCCTGTGTATGTAACTGTTAAAAAAGGTGGAGTCACAGAGAAATAAATATATCGACTAAACTTGGAAGAAGAAAACCGCAGTATCAACGCCCATATAAAAGAATTACGTAAATTTACGTGGTCAGTTCCAGTTATCTGGTGGACATTTAAATGAATTGCAGTTTAATAGGCACAAAAGATTAGCTGATATTTAATTTTTTTGTTAGTCTAAAGTATTTTTTTAGACATAGGTTAATGAAGTCAACAAGTTTAATCCCCTCTTATCGGAATCGCGGATATTAAATTGTTGGATGGTACAAAGAACGGGGAAAGGGGGGGTGTATCTTGTTTAAGAATATGATTTGCCTGAAAAATGTTAGAAAAGTTTAGGAATGTTTTTGTAAACAAAAGGTATCATTTTTGAACCGCCACCAACGCCGGTTGAAAACTAAAATTCTAAAACCTTAATTAAGTTATTGAATATCTACGGTCCTAGAACACCATACAAAGACGATTTGACTTAAGTTATATCAATGAAACGTGATTTTATATAAAATCTACAGGTCAATCGCAACCATTTACTGTGAAAAAAAAATAAAACAAATAAATTTTAAAAAAAGTTTTCAACTCTCATATGGCCGCTAGGGTGAAAATGAAAATCCCGAAACCTAATAATAATAATTGATATTCGGACACTAACAATAAAATTCCAAAAAATAATTTGGTTACTGCACAAAATCTAAGAAGAGTTAAAAGAGAGAGAGAGAGAGAGAGAGAAGAGAGAGAGAGAGTATAGTTGTCCTAAATCGCTCCAGTGCTAAACTTTATGTAATCGAATGTACATGTATATGTAATGTAAATGTTTGATCTCTCTCTCTCTCTCTCTCACTGAAAATAAATTTTAAAAAAAGATAAAAATGTAAAAAATAATTTTAAAAAAAGGGAAATCTTTTCTTTCATCGAACACAGAAAGGATTGAAACTTAAGATTATTAAGGGCGGTTTTCTTTATCAATTTGATTTCATGAAATTATCTGTTTTGTCTCTCCTATATTTAGCTGAAAAGGATCATTCTCTATAAGGCCGTTTTGCGGCCTACAATGACTTCAAATTTTCAGATAGTATTTTTTCCCTTAAAAATTGCATGAATCACTAGGCTTAATTTACATCAGAGCGGGGGTGTTGCTAGTGAGCATTGGCTCACAGATTTCTTGTTAATGAGAATTTTAAGATATGTATTCAGTATATTTCGAAAATAGATCGGATTTATCTTGAAATGAAAAGCAGAAAATTTCAAACATTATTTGTCATGTGTAGCTTTATGAATGATTTGCCAAATGATTTCCAAAACCGTTGGAATTAACAAAAATTTACAATTATCGACATTAATGCAGTTATATATATGTATTGAACTGCTACCTAGTATATATAAATTTTTACCCTACAGGTCACGATCTTGACTAAAAGGACTGAACTAAACCATTCAACTCACATACGTAACCACTTTCCTCCCCATTGCTGTAAAAAAAGCCGTTTTTGTGCCAAGCATTCCCTAGCAAAAAAAAATACTATAATAAACTATAGTTTACTTTAGTGAACTATAGAACCAAAGTAAAAAAATGCTATAATGAAAATTATGGAACGAACTTTGATTTACTATAGTGAACTCTTTGGAACTCTGATTTACTATAGTAAACTATAGTTTACAAACGTATTTTTTGTTAGGGTTACATCGCTATTATTTTTAATTGATAATTGTATGACTATTTTTTGTTTGCGAGTGTGTTCTCATTTATGTAAAGATTCGAGATAAAACTTGTTTCAATAACATAAAGTCCAAAAAATGACCATGGCTCTGTGTCATAAAATGTTTTGGTTTCCTTACGTCGAAACATGAGGAAACCAAAACATTCGAATCTATTGATTACTTTATATAAAAGCTTATATTCAATCAGATTTGCAAAAAAAAAATTTTAAAGAAACAAAACGAATTTTTTTGCCAAGAAGTGTGAGGTTTTTGCGAATTTGTTGATTAAATCAGCTTTATTTCTTAAAAGTTGGAAAAATTACAAAAAAAAAAAACAAAACAAAAAACAAAACAAAAATACTATTGTATATGAAAGATTCACGTTTAAATAACAGGTGGATTATCGGTGTTTAATTAACTTATTGTTGTTCCTTTTTTTTTGCAGAAAATGTTTTGTACTGGGTTGACGCCAAACAGAATACGATTGAAGCCAAACCTATAGAAGGAGGGGACAGACGACTCGTTGTCAAGGAAACCGATGCCCATTACTTTGGAATCGCTCTTAATGGCTACAATCTTATCATTTCTGACTGGAAAACAAAGTAAGATTGGCAGTTAACTCTAGCTGACCCTTTAGAGATGTGAATCGTTTTTTCTTATCAATTAGCAAACTGTGTCTCTCTAGACAATTTGTCAATTGGCTCCAATACTGTTGAGATATTGTGACATATAAATCGTAATAGTGGTGAAAAAGAATTGGAATGTCTGAGGAAAGTTATAAATATTCGATCGCGAATTTGTCTTGTCTTCATTTCCTCTGTTAAGGAAGTCTGGGGGACTTAGATTTGAAATTGATCTAAATTTCCTTGGCTTAGATAACTTTTAACTTTTAACAAATCATCGAAACTATAAGTAGACCCAGTGCACGCAATATTTTTTCTATATACTTCCTGGAGGATTGATGAGATAATGGGTCTATCACAGTATATTATCTTTGAGAGCAGCTGCGATAAAAAATGATCGGCCCACATTAATCTTTTCCTTTGTCTCTCTACAGAATTTGACCGTATTGAAAACCTTTCCTGTTGCCTGAATTTCTTGATTTTTCAAATATGACCCATTTTTAATACAAAGGAAAATTACATGTATTACATGTATAAAAAAACATCTTAATAAGTCTATATTATCTAATTTTGGGATAAAAACTTGCTTATAACGGCACCTTAAAGCAACGTTTTTGACTCAATTTGAATTTATTTGAACATTTACTCTGGTTGCAGCTACCTGAAAACGGTACCTAAAACTACTGTGGATGGAGACTCGTCGCAAATAAAACAATTAGGTCCCGGAACCTTCTCACGATTGAACGGATTGGCTTCGTATAATTCAACATATCTAGTAAGAGGTAATGTTTATTTTCTTCAGATATACGATATAGATCGACTATATAGTTGCCTTAAAAAAATAAACAAAAGTTCATTTTCTTCACTTTTTAGGTGCAAATGGATGTACTAGTGTTTTCGCGTGTGACCATATATGTATACCACTTCCCAGACTAAAATTTGTTTGCGCATGCGCAGATGGATATAAGGAAATTGGTTATAGATGCATAAAAACTGGTATGACTTTTTAGCTTATTGATTTTCTACATTTGCATGGTTTAAATTGATTATTAAGTTTCAACATAAGCAATAAATTTGTTCTTGTAGATGAAAATGCTACGTCAATAGATTCTCAGGCAAAGTACGTCCCAAGGTCAAGGGCATCTAGCGAGTATATAACATGTAAGTTCTATATGCCAATACATAGTACATTTTTATTTATATCTTTCAAAAGAATTTATGTTGAATTATAATCACTATCAGTATTTCATTCTTTAGATACTTTAGTGATATTTTAACTTCTCAAAAATATGAAAAGATTATTCTTTATTTAGATCTAGTAATTAAGTAAACAAAATCCTCCTTTTACGACACCACATTTCTTACCTCCAACTTGCAGTATGATGACTTTGATATTTATTAACAGATCCCGACTCTGGTTTATCAAAAGGCGGCATCATCGCTATAGCCGTTGTATGTGTGGTAGCCTTTATCATAATTATATCCGCCATGTTTGTTTTTACACGGTAAGTCTGCAAAAAAAATATCATCATTTAAATCAACCAATCATATGGTTGTGACATTTATGAAATATATAATGATCATTATAAATTAGAAAAATATTTCGTCAAAACCTTTCTATGAAAATATTCATACAAAATCCGTAGTTGTTAAAAGTAAATATTAATACATTGTGGACAGAATAATAGCATCCAGTAATAGCAATCAAATGAAAACAAGGTGATTTCAATATGTTCATGGTACTCCGATGGTGACACAAAAAGGTACATGTACAGGTTCTTGAATATGCAGTTATACAAGAAAATTTCAAAAATATAGAGCCATAATAAAACAACCCGTACGAAAGTTTGAGGCGGAATAGGCACGGCTTGGGCACGGCTAAGACACGGAATCCGCACGGGTTTTTAAAAAGACGCACGGGTTCTGCATGTCCAAGACACGGACACGGCTTCCGTGTCTGAAAGTGAGGAATCCTGGCTCACAGAATCCCGTGCGGAGGCAGGGAATCCGTGTCCCAGGGAGACGGTTTTTAACTCAGGCGGGTTTTGCTTCAAACTATTTATTTATAACCCACGGCTTTTTACTGAGCATGCTCAATCATAACTTCCTTTATTTGAATACTAAATTGGAGGGATTCATGGTCATGAGCTAAGAATGTGTGTTTTTGCTCTAGTTAAAGGATATTAAACTAATAGATGTCAGTTGGACTTGTATTTATGTCAGTCTGGGATAATTTCTTCACTTTTGAACTAAATGCAGTAAGTGTAATCTAGAATAAATAAGTCAATTTTTCAATTTCCATGATCTTCCTGTGTTGCAATGATGACAATGAACATGATGAAATAGTTAAGGTTTATTTGAATGACTTTAGTTGGACTTTCACTTATCCTTTATAGTATATATTTTATGTGAGATCACTGTGCTAGCTAGTGAAAGTTTTATTTATTATAAACGAAATTCCTACTCAGATTGGGCAATCTTAGCTACTAGATTAAATTATAATTGATATTATCATGAAAATCTTAATTGAAAACTAGCATGGATTGTAACTGATAAAATTAATCTTGAACAGAAAGTAAATGGACACATTCATATAAGATTTTTAGCTTTTAAAATTCTAAAATTAAGCATTAATGTAAAGCAATGTGAAGTTTAAAGTTTGGTTTTAGTCACCATTTTGGCATCCACAATTACATCAGGAGATTCTCTATAGGCCATGACATAGATCTTTGAGACAAATGCACAGATCCCGTGACTCCTTATATGGTATAAGGCACGGCTTTTTTGACACGGGTTTCCAAAATACCGTGTCTCCATATATGGAAAAGGACACAGGTTTCAGACACGGGTTTACAGAATCCGTGAGTCCATATATGGAAACTAGCACGGCCGAAATATTTAAATGAGATCACACGGTTTTACAAAACCCGTGTCAGAAAGCCAATATCCCGTGCCGTGTCCGTGCCTCGACCACATATAGGCACGGCTTTCCATACATACTTTACATAGGAGCACGGAATGCTAAAGCACGGGTTTCTGGAGACAGAATCCGTGCCTGAGCCGTGTCTAAGCCGCCCGGACTGTTTCGTACGGGAATTATACATTGAACAAAATTCCAATGCATGATGATTATGATCAAATTAAATAACTTAAGCGATATACTAGTAAACAGAAGTTTTGCCAATATTTTTTTCTATATATATATATTTTTTTTTACACTGGATACACAATACCTTTGTAATTAAACAAAATCAATGTACACTGATTATAATACTATTTTCCGGGTTTTGCTAGATGGAGGACAGGAAGAATAAGACACGAGCGGCTGAGGGACACTTCTGATAATCAAGTGGACAATTTCTACAGAATCACCTTCCCCGACAAACAGCAAGAGTCCGTTAGTTTTGATTCAGGAATTGACCAGTATGATCAAGCGCCAAGATCATGAGTGTTCATTATTTTTAATTGCCGTAGAAAATTCTTAGACTCGTCCATCACTGACCCAATTTCCCCCAGGCAATACAGAGTGGATATGTGAATATTGTGTCAAAGAATTCTGATAATAGGAATATCCGATTTGGTGATTTGTAGCTTCACTGCATAGTCTTAGTACGATAACTGCTCATCTCTATCATAGAATCTAAAAAGAAATCCGAAAAAGAATGACAAGAATAACCAAATCCTAATAGTCCTATTGGATAAAGTTCATCATAAAAACAATAATGTGATCATAAAGGCATTCCATGATATTCATTTTCATTATTCAGTATATTTGTAACCATTTATTTCCATTGAATTTCAAAAGCATTATATGCAACACATGTAAGGTTTTAACCTTTGATTTTATTTGTTGAAATACTTCCTAATGTTCAGTGAATCAATTTAAGAAGATCCTTTTTAATGAGAAAATATAAAATTGGCCAATTAGAGCTTTGAAACCCAAAATAACATATTTGTTTGAAACCCGAAATTACCTTTACTTGTAAGGGCAAAAAAGCACAGAATAATTAATGAGCTATATTATTTTTTTTCCTCCAAAAAATTACTTTATTTGAAGTATTTCACATGAAATAAAATTCGATTTGTTGTCATGATTAAACCTAATTAAATCTGAAAATTTATATAAATATATAATTAATATTAAATTGATTTATGTGAATATTCCAATTTAAGTTCAAAGTGTCAAATAAATCGAGTACATAATTTTATGCTCAGTTATGTGCTTGTTTATCCATTTTTCTTTCCTATTTTGAGTTACACTGTATGATATCTAAAATATACCTTGAGAAATAACCATATTAAATTCAAACCAATGTCAGGTATTACTAGCCTTGATAAAAATTAAATTGACATGATGTTTAAAACTCAAATCTTTCTGTGCCAATTGTTGATTTCTACTTCATTTTGTTTATACATTGTCATTCAATTAAATTCTTTGCCAATGTCTTGTAATAAACATAAGAAAATAGTATATATGTATATTTTTTTTACTTATTCTTTAATTCATTATAGATTACGTAACATAGCGAGTGAAAGAGACGAATTATAATACTTTGCCTGCTCCCTTTGATAAGAGACATAATTTTGTTTCGAATTTTAAAACCTTTAAAAAAGTATTACTTACTAGTTTCTTTATACTCCTGGTTCGAGTGCAAAAAATAAATGGTCAATGAGTACATGGCGATCCTAAGAAAGTTATGAAAGATGGTTACTAACAAGACTTTCAATCAATGACATAAAGATGTTTTATATATATACATGAACAATACTCTTAAAACCTAATGAAGCATTTATAAGGTATCAATATGTGAATGTTTAAATTTACTCAAGAAAAAAAACTAATATATTGAAGAAGATAGTCTGCTAAGTCAGGAAAAAATAAGCGAAGTAGGAAGCTACCGATATATAAAATAATACTTAGCAGGAAAAATAACTCTGAGGTACATGCATGGCTTTTCTTTTTCTAACTCATGAACAATTGAACATTAGCCAGGGTTTTTGATATAATAAGCAACTGCCATTTCAAAAAAATGGAAATCGGAATCTTTATATTTTTGTGATCGATCATAAGTCATATAAATTTTTGATAATTTCTTTTATTCTACAAACAAATAATCTCAAGTTAAAATGGATGATGGAGTTTCAAGTTGTCTATATTGACAATATTTATTTTGTCATTAGAGACCAGATCTTCCAACAAACTGTTGAAATTCTAATACTGGTTTGCAATTATGCTCATATATATATTAGCTTTTTTTAGCACATGAATGAAAAATATCTATTTGAAAACCTTAATATAAGATAAAATACCTTCTCTAACCTTCAACTCGACAATCAGATATATCAATGACCTTACGAATGCTATCAAATACAGTTAAATAATTCTTATTTCAAATGATATATTCCAGTGAACTCTAAATTACATGCTACATAGAGTCGACCTCATCTGTTTCAATTTGGATGTTTTAATGACTGTAGACAGAAAGGGCCAACAATCAACCAGTCTTATGATAAAGGAGATCTTAAGCTTTTACATCGTCATCTCTTGATCTTTGTGTATTAATGTTCGACTATCACCTGAATATTACCAATACAAAGGGATCACAGTGGTTGTAAACAGATCTTCAGGGTATGGCAACTTTTCCTAGGCGTATTGTTTCAATTCTTTGATTCTAGGAGATTGTGAATTTGCACCGATCACAATTTCTTCTGTAAAAAAATTATTATATCTTTCAAATGTTTCGTCAATTTAACATATAGTCAAATGCTGACTGACGTTTTTCCTTCCTGTGAGTCCATTATTTACACACTGAATTGTCAACAGATTTTCCCAATTATTTCCCAATCATGACAAGGAGCAAATAGCGGGTGTGACCTGTCGGCAGGGGAAGCTCACTCCTTGGCATCTGATCCCAATTCTGATGTTTCAGAGGTCCGTGTTTGCTCTGCTGCTATTTTGTAGTTGTTTAATTAACTATTTGAGCTTGAATTCTTTTCGTTATCTCCATATAATTCATCATTACAAAAGTCTAGCGATTCATTTTTTACAGTCTTTCTTTACTCCTTTTTGAAGAAGAATCTGGATAATTTCTTCGCCATGATAACAAATTATGGAATAGTTTCATATAATCGATCGTACTGACACTTAAGAGATCCAAAGAACATTTTAATTACATGCTTACTTTTCAATAGAATTTTTTTAGATTTCTTAGTATAAAAAATATACTTGAATTGCTTTAAAAATCTTGTAGCTGTGCAAAATAAGAATATAAGACTAGTCAATAAAATATTATCGATGCATCGGATACGGCAATATATATATTAAATAATTCTACCAACTAAAAGCGTAAAAGCTTTTCAGGGCGCAACCCATAATTAAGTACTTTATAGCGATAATATCTTGTGGTTTAGGGTGTAAAAATAAATGTAATTCAAGCATAATTTAACCATGTATATACATATGTTTTTTTTAATTCTTTTTCTATCATTATTCTATATATTAAAAATATATATATATATATATATATGAACTTGCTAATTGGTTTGCATATCAAAAAAGGATTATTCTTCGATCTATAATCTAAAAATCGAAATATTAATTTTACAGAATTGTCTTTAAATCTAAAGAATTTAAAAAACTTGATTTTGATATAAACGTGTATTCCAACTGAAAAGAGCGAGGATTGTTTGATTTATTGCATATTTCTTTTACCTCTCATTAGAGAATTATTCTCTTATACAGAAACCGCAAGTCCTCACTGTATATGGCTATGATAAACAGTCGAAAAGATTTACTTTATTTTTTAGACCTACAGTATATGTTCAAGTTCAATCAAGAGGCAAAGCAAATAAATAAAATAATACAAAATAATACCAATATTTAGGATTTAAGATAAAGAGACTTGAATAAGATGGTATCCTTCATACTTATTGTAAGGCTATTTACTCACTGATTTTTCTGCGGATTTTTCCATTTTGACAAGGAGGAGACGGCGGATATGACCGGTCGGCTGGTGATACTTACTCCTTCATGACAATTGATCCCACGTCTAATGTTTAAGACGTCCGTGTTCTGTCTTCTCCTGTTTTGTGTTGTTTGAATGGACTTTTGAGTAATTTACTTTTCATTTGTTGTTTAACGTCCCTTTCGAAAAATTTTTAACACCTCCCTGTGGAGATCTGGAAATTTTGTCTTATACTCGGCAATGAAGGCCATGCAGCAGCGAGGGTTCATTTTCGTGACAACACGGGACTCCAGTTTATACGGCCTTATGCGAAGGACAGGTCCCTACATCCTTCAAAGGGATTCGAACACCCGCAACGCTGTGATCAACTTTTTAGTTCGCGACTCTTTCACCGCCCAGTGACCCTTGAGTTTGAATACTGTCGTTACATATAAATATCATTGAATAGAAAGTGGACATGATAATGAGATCATATAATGCAATCAATTCAGAAAATATATGAGTAGAGTCAAGCTTGTTTATGCTTAAAATTTGAAAAATTCCATCCAAAAATTTGATATCTAACTTCCGATTAAGGTAAGTATTCGAATGTTTTATGAATCGTTTTTAACCATACATACGTCAAGATATTCTGATATTCAGACAGCTTCAAAAGACCTTTACTCAGCACTCATCACCATTATGAGTCAGTGCTTTTTATCGTTTTAACGCCTGTCGTGGCTCGGGATCCCAAGTTTTAAAATCTCATTCAAAAGACCAGTACCTTTCACCTCAAAGTGGCAACCGCTTGGCGAAAGGACAGTATCCAACTAAAGCAAACTGAAACAAACGTAATTGCACCCTAAACTTATCGGGTTGACTTATTTCAGATAAATTGTAAACTGTAATAAATTTTGAAATTAAGCAGTCTTGATTTAAACATACTATTACTATTTTCTTAAAGCATATTGTCAAACATTGCAAGAAAATTAAGAAATGGAATGTATACTCAATCGAAGTTTTGAGTTATGCAGTTATTTGTATAAAGTGCGATTAAAATGATCTTAGACAAACTGGCACAGGATAAAAATTTTCCGCACTGGCTATTAACTACAACTGTTATTTAAGAATTGATTCATTTAAACAATAAAATGCTTTCTTTGTTTGTTGTTACTGGAATGAACGGAAGCAGCTGTTGCAGAAAAATTACACAACCCGCGTAAGCGGGTTATGTAAATTTTTTCTGCAATAGCTGCGACCGTTCATTCCAGTAACAACAAACAAAGAAAGCATTTTATTGTTTATATTTATATCTGTTTAAATAATCAATTAAAGTAGGATTAAAAAGATTAACTATTTTATTAATGATGCAAACGTCTTTATACGTTTCATTGATGGAACAGCCACTGATTAAGAAATCTGTACCGGCGACCTGCCTACTGTAGTTTATGCAGTGATGAACGCAATGGGGTTTCTTAAGAAATAAAGGAGAAAATATTCAGTGGATGTAAATATATGATTGTACTTCTCAATCCTGCTGAGTGAGACAATGCACCAGTACAATTCAATATTTATAAGCAAGCATTTTCTATTGAGAAAGAATTATGACATTGTCGCATTCCTACAGATGAGTTATTTAAGAATTGCACATCTGGCAAAATTATTTACTTATGCAAGACGTCACGTTAATTGATACCATTGAAAGGAATCAAGCTAGTAAATAATGGTCAATAATAAGTTTGAAAAATTTCAGCCAGCATTTGTCTCAGTGATAAATTGTACGACGTATTTGCTGACGAGGCCATTCTATCGAACAGAGAAGCGGTGACTTAAAACGAGAATGCTGTCATTCTTAAGTTTTTAATCAACTTGATTGTGACTAACATACCTCGTTTTGGAATTTGTACATAACAAGAACATGTTCTTCGAATCAACCGAGAGATTTAAGCCCTGTATGCAGGTGAAGAAGGTATATTATTGCACAAGTAAAAGTTAAAGTTATCACGTTTATCATAAAGTGTTGTTGTAAGATCACCATTAAGCTCACCGGGGTGTACATCGTATCGATATAAAAATGGAAATAACCATTGTTAATACGTCGTCTTTATATCTAAATGTCGAGTTGAAGGCTAAAACAAGTGGGTTTTTTTATTAGATTTTGGACAAACTCTGTTACATATGATTACAACAATAGGTCTGCTAATAGCGGGTATCCATAGAAATTCCAAAAGACAGTTGAAAAGCCTGGTTTCCAAAACCACATAGATATCGTGAATCAAAAACTCAAGAATCTTTTTAATTTCAACTTCAGAATTTAAATAATAATATAAAATCTCAATTTAAGTCCCCCGCGCAGGACAGAGGCTAGAATGTCGAGGACTCGCCTCGAGTCGCAGATAAAGGAATCGATTTTTACGTCGTGGGATCGAATCCCACTGTGAGACGTGGAGACCGGTCCTTCAGACGAGACCTTGTGGACAGAGGTATTGAGTCACAGTGGTTGTTGACACGAAAAATTACCCTCACAGATCAAAGTCCGAGTACAGGTTCAAATGTATAGGCATTGACTGACAAGAAGTGGCGTCTCAATATGAGTAAAATATTCCCAAACAGAACTGTAGACAAAAACATGTATTTCCATGCTTAATACAATTTGCATTTTTTTTTTTTAGAAATATGTGTTTTTTTTTGTGTTTTATTCCAAAGAAGTCAGATCTGTGTTCTGTATTGCAACATCAAGGTACACCTAAAGCAAGGTTTTTTTTTAAGAATGCAATTTACATTTACGTCGGATATATAGTTTCCTTTCGAAAATAAAATATTTCTCTGGAAATAAATTCAAATGTTGGATAAAATACGTCGAACCAATTTTCGAAATAGAGCTTTGTAAGAAGAAAATGTTAAAATGTATTTTTTAATTTATAAAAAAAAATTTAAACGCCTTACATCCCTTATCATAATAAAACTTGATATACGAGGACATAAGTATTTTATTCTATTCAGTATAGGCCTTGACCCAACAACACTTCTTTTGTATGATTTTCCAAATTACTCTTTATTTAGTAAACGAGTGGGAGTTTCAGACATGGAGAGTTTATTGTTATAGGAATCATGTATTGAACAATAACAATAAAAGATCATATTCTATTTTAGAATAGACCCTAATTAGTACACACCTTGGTTGATATTCCATCACCTATTCTTCCAGTGTTATATTATATTTCTTTGATACAAGAGTGTCAATAGGATGAATAGGTTTCAGTCGAAGAATACCTTACTACAAGGTATGGTATTGATAGAAGGTAATCATCTTATAGATATCTTTAGTATTCCAAGTGATTTAATTACGAGGTTATTGACCCCGTTAGCTGTACAGTGTTCGCTATTCCTTCTTTTCACCTAAAAAAAATTGAGAAAGATTCAACATATCTTTTTTTTTATATCCTAGTACTTTTCAATTATGTCAGGAACATGTCTTTGTCATTATCTTTTTACCTGCTTAGTCTAATCACACCAACACGTTTTCCTTGCGTAACTTCTGCAAATTCATTCCCCTGTTTCCTCCTCGTGATATTAAATTATTATAATTAAAGGGTGGTTTTGAGAAACTTGAAAAAATTCTTATGTCTGGTGAAGAATCAAACCTGTTCGGGTAAAGATATCGAACAGTGATTGATATTTTAAAAAATCTGTAGACAAAGCTGTGAAGAGGGTATAAGCATGATCGGTGGAAATTCCAAAGGTTGGATCAGGACCCCCTCGGTCATAATTGCAGTGAGACTTATGTAAATCAAAGTACTGAAAGTTCTGGGAAGCGGTTAGCATGCTTTCTTTGAAATTGGGATGAGAAAATTATAGGCAGAAAATGTGCAGGTGTGGATAAATTTCACCGATGAAGAATGGAAGATTACTTGGTGTCAAATTTAAGTGCAATATAAATTAGATAAATTCTTTGAAATTAATTCCGTGTGCGCACAACGACCCCTAAGAAACGAACAAAGATTCTGCTGTGATTGAAAGATTGAAACTATTGCTGTTCCATCAGGAGTACAAAGTCCATCTTCTCCTCTACTATGTGAATCAAAAAGAAAGTAACGACCAGATTGAGAATGTAGTAACTGCTGCAGAATGGAAAATGATGATGCATGCATTTTTACGCATGGACATTGCAAAAACTGGATTCCAGTGGGATTCCTAGTCCATCTATGCCACCTTCAATTGACATGCATCCAAAACTTGGTTTCATTTTCCTGAATGAAAAACAATTACCCTCATAAATAATAAATTCAGGCAATTCTTCATGCAATAGACCATTAACTTGATCTTCCATGTGCACTTTTCTGTACAGTGTGTCACTCTCATCAATATTGTATTCATGTCATGTGTACTTAAATCATCAATTTTCCTTAGCAAGGTTTTCATCATGAATGTTATGCATTTTGTAACACACTGCCTCCCTCTTGAACTAAAGGAAAACCTATCATCACCTTGACAAAAATCTGCATATATATACAAACTTATTTATTGCTGTAGGGTAAATAAGCCACAATTAATATAACTACAAGTAATTACTTACTGATCAATGTTTTGTTTTGGACACTTGCATATATATGAGGATCTTAATACAAAGAACACGTCACATAAATTTTCAGGAAATATGTAAATGGTAATATTAATAAATTAGTTTGTGGCACATGTATGTGCGGACAATTACAATGATTGTTCATCATGCTAGTTCTTACGAGTGCTAGTTTCTGCAAATGTTCAATTATTCAGTTTATGAGTGTGTTTTTTTTTCTTCTTCATAACATTGAATGATTCCATACTCTGACAAGGATGCCTCAAAATATGCTTTACGAAATCTCAATACATGTAATTTTAAAAATTCATCATGTTCATGTAAATATTCTCATGAAATTATCAGAATTCATATATTTTCAGCCTACCTTTTTGAAGTTGATACCAACTGATGTTTTTCAAATATGCTCGATAGTTCTCATAAATATTCTTATTTTAATGCAATAAGTATTTTGATACCCCGGTTACCCATCAACTGGTTAATTTCTTTCCATAATCCTTTCAAAGCTAGAACACCTTATCTTATCCTCCTTCAATGAGTAAAAAGTCTGTAAAACAGTTTGTCGTGTGTTGCCACCTTTGTGACGTTTAATAATTTGTTTGAAATTCTCAAAAGTATTATTAATAATGACATATAATTTTTAGCA